>BSBK01005140.1:0-158444 GCA_027943335.1 Chamaecyparis obtusa | reverse complement strand
CAAATCAAAGGCTTTGATGATTGAAATAGGCCTGAGACATATTTTCCAACAGACATACAAAAAAATGACATCTTTTTTTGTGTGCTCCTTGTCAGGTTTACTCGTGGCTCAAGAACGTAAAAATCAAACAACGTGATATTGTAGATATCTCTGTTAGCTATCTAAGCATATAATTTATTTGAATTTTGATTATGTTAATTTTTTCAACTCTAATTTATTTTGTGTATGTCCATTTTTTGTAAAAAACCAATATGCAGTATTTTGGGCATAGATTTTGGCTTGTTCATCGAATTTTGCAATAAGTTACATTTTTAGAAACTAGACTCCATTCTTCACACTTAAAAAAAATAAAATGTAATTTTCAATTAGTTTTAAATGATTTCTAGGGGGAGCACACATAAATTTCATTTTTTTCAGGATGTGTGCACTTTGAAAATTCATAAAAAGTTATACGTTCATAAAAAAATTACCAAAAAAATTACCAAAAAAATCTGGGATAAACTACGTGGTGTTAGCTAACTTCTCATTGGAGTGATTAAAAAAATTCAAAAAAAAAGTTAACATTTTAGGGGGAGCACACCAGACGCTATGTTATGTTTTTGGACAAAAAATAGGACCACTTTTTGTGCTCCCCCTTTTTTGAGGGCCTTAATCTGCACCATTTTCAAAATAAGTTAGTATTTTAGGAACTAGATTCAGAGTATTACAACTCTTGTTTTTGTCACATCTCAAAATTTTGAGTCTAACTATCTTCAATTTCTTGTTGAAGTTCAGAGTTTTCTGATTTTAGGAAAAAAGTGGTAACTTATACCCCTTTTTGGTCCCCTATCTTTGTGCACTTACCCTAAATATAGTCATTAAATATCTTAATACAATAATTAACTCCTTCACCATTGCTATTTTCTATGTTTCAATTTTAGTCTTTGGTTATGAAAATAAATAATTCATTAAATATAGTCATTAATGTTAGGAATAATAGTCCATAATACAACTGAGAGGAAGGGGGGGGGGGGTGAATTGGTTGTATGGAAGATTATTAAACTTTAAAATTTAAGTAGCAGTAATATCAGATTCAATGAACACAATGAATGCCAACACAATAACACAATATTTTGGTCTTGGGGAGATCCTGTTAAAGGTAAAAACCCCAGTGGGAATTAGCACCCACAAATGATGTACTAAGAGTATAGTATCCTTGTTAGAAGATTTAGCCCTGTTAGGAGCTTATTGAAACAGTACAGTACATACTCCTTGTTAGAGGACAAACCCTATTAGGAGTCAAGAACAAAGAGAGGGCTCACTACCCAAAGAAGGTTAGATCCACCTTTAGAACTCACTGTTCACAACACAAGTGTAAATGAAGAAATACACAATGTTTTTGAACTGTTTGGTAACAAATGTCTTTGCTTGATCAGTTCCAATGAAGTCCACCAGTAAACCTCTTCTCTACATACAACAGACACAACCTCGCAACATTCAAAACTTCTCTATATCACCTTTTTCCCATCCATATCTTTTCCAAAGAAAAGACCTTTCATTTATACCTTATTACAATTTTCATGATCAGGTCGGCTCATAAGCATTTCCTAATTACAAATATTTACATAAACCCTTGTTACGATACACACGGTATCTAAAATAAGTATATAATGATTCCATTACAATAATTAGGGAAATCAAGGGTTTATGTAATTATTTTTAATTAGGAAAATACTTGGGTAAACTGAAAGTTGTGAGTAATGGAATAAGATATAGAAATTAGAATATGCAAATGGAGAAAGGTTGATGCTTTTGTGATAAAATATGTTGTGGTTTACCTCATAAGATGCCTCTATACAAAGACATTATTTAATGATGGAAATATAAAGCACAAGCAATCCACACTAGGACCTTGGAGATTTGGTTTTTGATTTTTGTGTTGATGAGTTTTGGTTGTAGGTGCTCATCCGTCTTTCTACATATGAAGGTTGGGTTTTGTGTACAGACACTAGAAGTATGTCGAGGGCCAAGAGAAGATCCAAGGCCAAGGAGTGGTCCATTTATTTCCAAGAGACTAGGGAGAGATGCAATGAGGATGACTCATAGGTGAGGCATATGGGAGAGTTGTTTGTGGTGAGTTTGAAGCAACAATGATAAAGGTGGATCTCTGACTGATAAGGTACCATGGATTTGCAGCCATTAATGCTCCACTGATAGGAGTATTTGAGAAGATGATTTTGAGGATAGTCATGTGTCCTTGAGGGAAAAGATGATAGTTATAAAGGAATGAAGAGGCAAAGGCAAAGGAAGGTAAAGATGAAGATTTTTGTTATAATTTTGTTTTGCAGGTTATGGCACACCTTTCCAAGAGATTTGAAAAATTTTCAAGGTTGGAAGTATTGTAAACGGGCACCTAAAGTACAAGAGAAAAAGGAGGTTAAGAGTCCTTATATCATATATTAAAATATATTTGAGTTATTTGTGATGTATTTGAGTCCATATGTAAGGCTATGTGAAGCCATTTGGATAACATTGTTAATATTGTCATATTAAGATCGTAGTTTGGTCAAGAAGATCAAAATATGAAAGAAATGCCTAATAAAGAATAAAATTGATGTAAAATTTCTATTAATTCCATTTTAGGGTGATTCAAGTGTCCATGCAAATAATTTTTAAGTTTGGAGTTAAACTAGTAAAGTTGTAATGCAAAATGCATAAAGTATTGTCAAAAGATGCAAGTATGTTGTAAAAGGTTAAAAAAGTGTAAGGAGATGGTTCAAAAGGTGGTTGGGAAGTTATAAACCACAAAAAAATACTATAAAATAATTTTATTGGTCGTTCCATGTAGAAATGAGAAGAGGAATATCATTTTTTATTAATTGGTGTTTTCAAAATTTGTTGTTTTGATTGGTGTTAACTATTTTTATGTGGTTTCCAGGTCTTGTACAGATATGTAAAGCTTGTAAATGTTGTAAAATATGTATTTAATTTATAGTCAGATGAATAAGCTTTCTTATGGTTTTTTTTTTTGGAGTGATTATGTTCAGAAATGAATAAGTTATGAGCATTTGGTGAAAGTGGGATTTGCATATTTGAGATTCCCTAAATATAGTCAGATTGAAACATGTGGTATATACACATTTTTTTTGAATCAGGACCTCTAGTAATATTAATTGGAAAGATATGTAAATTAAATTTCATTCCCTTTTGGTTTGAGTCATTTTCATAAAGATTTGTGGAAGTTATGTGTGTTTGAGTGGAAACTAGTTTTTAAAGATCTCCATTGGAGTTTTAGATAGTGATTTATGCTTGTAAAATGATATATGGATGGGAAAAATAAATGGATTACATATTTGTAAACTAGAATCATTAATAGTAAATTTGGAATTGTTTTGGTTTCATTTGGATTCATATTGAGAAAGATATGAAATGCCCTAGGCAGGGTTTGGTGTTTTAATTCTGGTTTTTTGACAGGAAAATGGCTCTTGGTGTAGAGACCATAACTTATAATTTAATTACTGTATTGAGCTCTAATTTACATATGTTTTATAAGGACTAATTTGGAAAAATTCCATAAAAGGATATGTTGATAGGATTTCAAAATTGAAAGTTATGAGTAATGGAATTAGATATAGAAATCAGAATATGCAAATGGGGAAAGGTTGATGCTTTTGTGATAAAATATGTTGTGGTTTACCTCATAAGATGCCTCTATACAAAGAAATTATTTAATGATTGTTGAAAGGATCATAAAGGATCCTATTGATTAGTTGGTTTGTAATAATAATTATTTTGATTAATTAGGAAAGGCTTATGAGCAAATAATTACTTGTAATTAGGAAAATTTTTATTACTCTTATTGTTAATAATAATTATTACTCTTGGGTTATTAATAATTAGGAAAATATTTACTAGTAATTAGGATTTATCTCAATCTTGGACTCTGTTGTTGTCTATTGTGAATTGGGTTATTTTGTCACATTTCCTTCAAGATAATGGCTTGGTTTTAGCAGTCCAGAAATATAATTTTTGGTTATAAGATGTTCACATTGGTGGTGTATTCCCATGACATCTTCTCTTCAATTTGGAAAATTATATCATGTTGCTAGCTGTAGTAAAATATTGTCTCACCTCTTCTTCCATTATGCCTCTTGATCACCTTCTTAACAGGATTCCCTTTGATGCAGGTCATAGAGGAAAGGATTTTGCAAAAAATTATGCTCTTCTTGGTCTATCGACACATGTTTGTGCCTCAAGCCTGGGTTTTGACTCTCTCCTGATGGATGGCAATTCTCTAGGCATTAATTCTCTTCCTGTGGTAGCTCCTATTCATACTTCAGTTCCATTGTCAATAGGATCTTCCTCCTCCCCTACTCATGCTTTGGATTCACCTTCCTCCTCCCCTGTTTGTTCTTTGGCATCACCTCATGCTCCTTTGGGTTTAGGAGATCCTCTTTTCTCTCATGTTGATCGATTGTGGATTTCTCTATTCTTGTCTCCGCCTCCACATTTTGGTTGTGGGGATTATGTTTTATGACATACTAAATGGCATAATGTATATTTTTGTCTCAACTAATATTCTCGTGCAGGTATTTTTTCAACGGCTCGTTTATCAGTTATGGGATGACATATTCCCTCTTTCTTCCTTAGCCTCTATCATTGGTTTTGGTTTGCTTCGCTGAAGCCCTCTACTTCAAAGATGCTTTCACATGTCTTTCCATTACTATATGATTGTACTTTGGCACATTATTTTGTGCATCAAAATTGTAATTGGGTAATGGGGTTTTTTAATTTAATTCAGCCTTCGAATTGGCTGTGGGTTTTGGGGTAGTCTTAGAATTGTCATCTTCTATATGTTTCAAACGCAGTGACATTCTATCATTTTGTATTGGGGGTCTATTTTCAATTTTTAACCAAGTCTATTTATGACCTTGGGGCTTCAGGTAGTTTAGGGAATATTATGAGGATCTGAAGCTCACTTTGTAAATTAATGGGTCATGAATGGAGTTTTCTTTCCTGGTTCTTTCTATGAGAGCCCTTTTGAACCAGTTATTAATAATATAAATATAAATTTTTGCAAAATAAAAATAAAAATTAAGGACTGACATACTTAATTTACATTTGCAAAAAAAAAATGCACACTACATCTCTTGAGTCAGCTTCCAAATAAGTCTTTTCCAGAACACACACCACCACTAACATCACCAATCAATCTGTACCTTGCACTAACCAATGAACATCTTTCACTACCTTGAATTTCATCCCTCAAGCTTGCATACCTTGAATCCATATCATCTAGAAGATATACCAGAAACACAGAGGCTAACTCTGGCATTTCTCACTGTCACACTCCAGTGACCAGTCTTCACCAAAACATCTATAACTCATCCAATATGAAACATTGCATGATGCGATTGTGGATATAAGATCACAACACCTTCTTGAACTCTCATCTGTCTTCGCAACATCATAAATATCTGTACAATTTTTGTACATTGTGATAACCAACCTATTCTCCTCATAGAAACATATGTTGACATTAGTGACAAAACATAGATGACAACAGTGTGAGTGCCCATTTAGTAACATAGTGATTAAACATATTAAATGTCTCAATCATCTCCCCATACATTAGCAATATCCAACAATCTCCCCCTTTGGCATTGATGTCAACATATGGGAAAATCTATCATTCTAAAGTTATATCAATCCAAAGTTCTACAACCAAACAATCCCCCCACATAGTAGGGATTTTCTCATAGAAACACTCCCCCTTTGACAATAATAGAAAAGGGTTCCATGAGGCATCAAATTATTTACAACATCTTTCTTCCACAATCACTCCCCTTGAGGATTAGATCCCTAGATCCCATCCAGATTATGATAAGGCTCTAAAAACTTTTCGACTGATGCATCTCTACATCATTTAATTGTGACTAGGAGGGGCCTGAACCCCCAACATAGCTCTGAGATATTCAAAGGTATCTTTTGGCAATGGCTTTGTGAAGATGTCTACAATCTACTCTTTTATACTAATATATTCTAATTTTAGTTCCTTCTCTGCCACTTGTCTCTCAAGAAGTAATATTTGATAGAAATATGTTTAGTTTTAGAGTGCATCACCAAATTCTTTGACATATTCATTGTACTAGTGTTATCACAATGGATAACCACAAGCTCATCAAAATTTAGTCCTATGTCCTTCAACATTTGTTTCATACAAACAATTTGAGTGCAGTTAACAGAAGCAACAACATACTCTAATTCAGCAGTAGATTTTTCTATACAATCTTGTTTCTTACTTGCCAAGAAACTAACTTTTTCCTAAGGAAAAATACACCACCACTAGTACTCTTTCTATCATCAATTCTTCCTTCCCAATCATCATTAGTATAAGAATGAAGTATAAAACTATCATTCCTATCATACCATAGGCCATAGTCAATTATCCCTTTCTGATATCTGAATATCCTTTTCATAGTAGCTAGATTTGTCTCCTTTGGCTTTGCCTGATATCTAGCCACAATTCCAACATCATTAGCAATATCTGGTCTGGTATGAGTCAAATATTGTACTCCTCCAACCATTGATCTATACTTGGTCTAAAATACACACTGAGATTCATCATTACATGATAGCTTATTATCGGTCACCATTGGTGTTCCTACTAGTAAATACATTCTTCCATTCCAAACTTCTTTATAGCATTTCTTTGAGATACTTAGTCTGAGAAATAAAGATACAATCTTTTCACTAATTTATTTACATTCCTAGAAAGAATTTCATTTCACCTAGCATGGACATCTCAAATTCACTTTCCATTTCCTTAGAAAATTTCTTACATAGATCATCATTACCTCCAAAGATAATATCATCAACAAAGACTTCTATTATCAAGATTCCATCTTCACAAGTTCTTAAATACAAATTGTTATCAACATTACCTTTTCTGAATCCAAGATGAAGTAAATACTTATCTAACCTTGCATACCAATCTCTTGGAGCTTGCTTTAGCCCATACAAATCTTTTTTCAACTTGCATACCATGTCTCCATCTTCGCATAGAGGAAATCCATCCCATTGTTCTATGTATACTTCTTCAAGACCCCCATTTAAGAATGCATATTTTACATCCAACTGATATACCTTGAAATATTTATGTGCAACATAAGACAAGAATAATCTTACTGCCTCTATTCTAGAAATAGGAGAAAATGTTTCTTTAAAGTCTATGTCTTCTTGCTGTGATTATTCCTTACATACCAATATTGCTTTATTTCTTACAACATCTCCTTCTTCATTCATTTTGTTTCTGAAAACCCATTTTGTTCCTATTACATATTTGTTTTTAGGTCTAGGAACCAGTTCCCAAGTGTTATTCTTCTTTATCTGATCTAGCTCTTCTTTCATAGAATTAATCCAAGATTCATCTCTACATGCTTCATGTGTAGTCTTTGGTTCAACTTGAGAAATCAAATAAATTTCTTCACTAGCTTTTGATCTAGTCATTACTCCTTGATTAGAATCACCAATAATTTGATTTTTAGGATGCTTATTTTTTACATACCTCAGACTCTTAGGAACCTCAATAGCCTCACTTGTTTCAACATCACAAGTCTCTTTTTTACATTCTGCCTCAACAAGTTCTTCTTCTACAGCAATAGTAGCTACTTTGATCTCTATAATCTGATTATTTTCATACATTCTTTCTTGTATCTGAAACTTTTCATGTATCCTTACATTGTTACTTTCAATCATCTTTGTTAATCTCAGATTGAAACATTTGTAGGCCTTGCTCTTGGTAGAATAACCAAGAAAAATTCCTTCATCACTTCTAGCATCAAACTTTCCTATCTCATCATCTCTCTTGATATAACACTAACTACCAAATATTCTAAAGTATTTTACAGTAGGAGTATGATCAAACCAAAATTCATAAGGAGTCTTACTTGTACCTTCTCTAATTTAAATTCTATTCAGTGTATACACTGTTGTCCCAACAACCTCTCTCCAATGTACATGAGATACAATTCCTTCAAGAAAAATTGTCCTAGCAACATCAAGTATAGTCATGTTCCTTCGCTCTGCTATCTCATTATGTTGTGGAGTCCTAGGAGAAAATTTCCATCTCTTCTTTCCATGCTCTTCGCAATTTGAATTGAATAAGTCTAAAGTAAACTCTCCACCTTTTTCTGACCTTAGAAATTTAACCTTTAAACCTGATTCATTCTCTACTTTTTCTTTGAACAACTTGAATTTATCAAATGCTTCTTATTTTTCTTTCAAATAAGTAACCCACATCATTCTAGAAAAGTCATCAACAAAGAGTATGGAATACCTTTCACCATTGTATGATCTTGTCCTTGTAGCTCCGCATAAATCTATATTAACCAAATCCAAATTTCCTTTTGATGTATATACTTTTCTTTTGTAACTCCTTCTAGTCTATTTTCCCATAACACATTCTCTACATACAGTGTTAGATGGTTTCATAATCTTCGGTATATCTCTTACTGCATTAGCCATACTTTCCTTCACAATGTTATCAAAATTAACATGACAAAATCTTCTATGCCATAACCAACTATAATCTACCTTTGCAACAAAAAAAGAGGCTCTAGATGTATTTAATTCAAATACATTACCTCTAGATTTAGCACCGGTTGCAATCAATTTACCTGCCTTACTTCTGATAAAATATTTACCATTAACAAAACTTAATTGAAACTCTTTATCCATTAGTTGTCCAACACTTAACAAGTTATGTTTTAGTCCATCAATAAGAAGCACATTATATGTATTAGTCTTTCCATCCAAAGTAATGGATCCTACACCTATGATTCATTTAGGAAGATTGTCTCTAAATCAAAAAACACCACCATTATACTTTACTAACTTGGGAAACTTGTTTCTATCTCCAGTCATATGATGTGAACAACCACTATTTATAATCCATTCAATTTTCTCGTCAACATGAGATACTAAAGCCTTTTCCTCATGTACTGGTTCATCTCTAATAGCAACAAGTCCAATCTCTTCATAATCTAAATCATCATCATCAGAAATGCCTTCACTAGCATATTAATATTGTTTATCCCTTTTAATCTTGGAAAAATAAAGTTTGTATTTAGGAACTCTTGTAGGGCATCTAGATGTAAAATCACCTACCTTAATGCATGAAAAACATTTCAAGGGTAACTTGCCTTCAAATTTTCCCTTACCTCTCTTTTCTCTTCTAGCAATCAGTGCAACAAATTCATCCATCTTTCTTTCCTTTGCCATTATCTGTTTTGATTCCTTAGTATACTCACCAAGCTCTTCTTTTAGGTCTTTAGTGTTGGTGCTCAGAAGTGCAGACATTTTATTTTGTGTAGATGCCTTGAATGCAGATTCCAATTTAGGTACTGAATCTCCCATTTTAGCAGCCTCAAAGGTAGTTAGCTTTGCAATCAACATCTCTTTGCTAAGTTTTAGAGTTAAGTGTATAGTCTCTTGAATAAACATAGCCTTGAACTTGTATATTGGTGTCAATGATCTAAGAATCTTTGCAACAACTTCTTCGTCATCATAAGTGCCTCCACAATTTCTAATTCCAACCACAACTTCTATAACCCTTTGAACATAATCCCTAATGCTTTCATCATCCTTCATTTGCAACTTCTCCATCTTGGTTTTCTAGTTCTATAACTTTTATTTCTTGGTATATTTGTCTCCTTCATATAATGCCTCTAATCTTCTCCAAATCTCATATGCCAAATCCAAGTCTTTTACTTCAATAAACTCACCTTCAGATAGTGTGCTTATCAGTGCTTCCCTTGCAACCATGTTATATGAGAATACCTTCTTTTCATCATCAATAGCTGATGGAAAATCACTCTCATTCTTGATAGCCACCTTATTCTTTGTGATCAACCAATAGTCGATGCTCAAACATAGAAGATGATTTTGCATCTTGTTCTTCTAACTGTCAAAGTTTTCAATATCAAACTTTGAACCATCCTTCCTATATAGTGCCATCTCCAGGATCACCTCAAGTTGTTAAGCTTTCTCTCCGAGGACCAAAAGATCTGATACCAATTGTTAGGAATAATAGTCCACAATACAACTAGGGGGGGGGGGGTGAATCACTTGTATGAAAGATTATTAAAATTTAAACTTTAAGTAGAACCACTATCAAATTCAATGAACACTGACTACCAACACAATAATACAATATTTTGGTCTCAGGGAAACCCTGTTAAAGGTAAAAACCTTGATGGGAATAAGAACCCACAAATGATGTACTGAGAGTATATTATCCTTGTTAGTAGATTTATCCCTATTAGGAGCTTATTGAAACATTATAGTACATAGTTCTTGTTAGAGGACAGACCCTATTAGGAGTTAAGAAAAAAGGGAGAGATCACTACCCAAAGAAGGTTAAATCCACCTCTAGAACTCACTATTCACAATACAAGTGTATATGAAGAAATACACAATCTTTTTGAACTGTTCGGCAACAACTATCTTTTCTTGATTAGTTCTAATGAAGTCCACTAGTAAATGTTTTCTCTACATACAACAAACACAACCTCACAACATTCACAACTTCTCAATATCACCTTTTCCTCATCCATATCTTTTCCAAAGAAAAGGCCTTTCATTTATACATTATTACAATTCTCATAATCAGGTCAGCTCATAAGCCTTTCCTAATTACAAATAATTACATAAAACCTTGATAAGATACACATAGTATCTAAAACAAGAATACAATGACTCCATTACAACAATTAAGGATTGACATCTGTAATTTACATTTGCAAGACAAAAATGCACTCTACATCTCCTAAGTCGACTTCCAAATAAGTATTTTCTAGAACACATGCCACAACTAACATCACTAATCAATCTGTACCTTGTGCTAACTAATGAACATCCTTTAGTACCTTGACTATTGTCCCTCAAGCTCACATACCTTGAATCCATATCATCTGGAAGATATACCAGAAACACAAAGACTAACTCTGGCATTTCTCACCGTCATAGTCCAGTGATGAGTCTTCACCAAAACATATGTAACTCATCCAATATGAAACATTACATGATGCAATCTTGGATATAAGATCACAACACCTTCTTGAAATCTCATCTGTCTTCGCAGCATCTAAAACATTTGTATGGTGTCTTTATAGTATGATAACCATCATGTTCTCCTTACAGAAATATATGTTGACATTAGTGAAAAAAAATAGATGGAAACAGTATGAGTGCCCATTCAGTAATGTAGTGATTAAACATATTAAATGTCTCAATCAACTCCCCATGCATTTGTAATATCCAACAATTAAAAATATACTACAATAATTAACTCCTTGGTAATTGTTTTTGATAGAAGAAGTAGAAAGAGGGTGTTGGCCTGTGGAACAATAAACAACACTCTAGATGTGAATTAACAATAGATTAAACATATCTAGAGTAGCATTCATATTAAAATATATCAGAATTCTACCTCTGTCAAAAACTAAAACATGGAAAAAAGAGCACCACTAACATATTGTAAGGCCATTTTCCTGTCATTTCCTAAAATCCAAAGAAAATGGTCATTCCATGTGAAAAACCCTAAGAAAATTGTCATGCCCTAGCTACAACATAGTTTTGGCTAGCAAATAAGATGTATGATGTTTCATATCTTGCGAGCTTAGCCATGGATTAATCAAGATGTGTTCAAGCTTCAGTTTAGATCGCATGGCCTAATGTGAAAAAAATAGGGAGATATTGTATTTTTAAGGTCTGAGAAATAGGGTTTTACCTATCTACTAGGGCTTCATGAAATTTGTTTAAGTCCAAAACCATAGACATTTCTATTTCCTAATTACCTTTTTGAGCCAATTAATGCCCCCATTCTGCACATGTCTTATTTCCTGGCCTAGGCTATTATGTTTCTATTCAACGATCTGGCGACTGAGCATTCACTAGTTCTCCAAGTTTATGGGTGGTTAGTCATTTCATCTAATAATCTAGTGAATTCTTTATTCACGTATTCTCCTAATCTTGGCGGCTAAGTTCCTAACATCCAATGACCTAGCAAACGATCAATATTTCCTTTAGTCACTGAATCTCCAAATGATGTGGTCAAGTATGCTCGCACTCAGAGATTAAATGTCAACCATTGAAGCAGATTTGATCGAGTGATTGGTTCTGATTCTCCAGATGTAACCTAGGGTAAAGAAAAGATCTAGCGACTTGGAGATTTCCTCAGTCGTGTATTCTCAAGACTTCACTCTAGTTAAGAGAATGATTAAGAGATTCAATGAAGTCCTTTATTCATGTAATCTCCAAATGGGCTTGGGTTAAGTCAAGGGTTTATTTTCAATAGTTAAGTTTCTATTTAGTGATCTTGCAATTGAGGCTTTCCCATATTTTTGTGATTTAACCCAAGCTAAATAATTTATCTGGCAAATGTGAGAATGCTTAGTCTTGTAATCTCCAAGTATGACCACAATTAAAGGCAAGTCAGGTTTTCTCTTTGTTTCCTAAATCACTTGATATAAGGTGAGTTAAGTTTAAATCTTAGTAATTCAGCAATAGCCATAGGATGAGGACAGGATCAATGGTCAGCGTGTAATCTTTAGATATAATTGGGGTTAAGTGAAAGATCTGGTGACTTGGTTAATAAAGTCTATCTTGTATTCTCTAAATGAAACCTCAGATTGAGAAAAGATTCAGTGATCACGCAAATGAATCATTCATGTGATTTCTAGACCATACCAAGGTTAAGTAAAATGTTCCATGACTTGGAGAATTCCTTCAGTCGCGTGCTCACTAGATGACTAACAGTTAGGGGATGCTTGTTGAGGTCAAGGTGGGTCTGATGCCAAGTGTGCTGAGTTACTTGATTCTGACTTGATACCGAGATAGATGATGTAGCCAGATATTTTAAAGGGCTTAGTTGACTATTGTGATGATTTATGAGAGCTTCCCGATGTGCTGGGAAAGACTAAGATCAATGATCTTGTTTCAAATTTGATTAGTTAGCCATTGAGCGAAAAATTTAAAATTATTTAAGGGTTTATTTGTAGGGTTTTGAATAGTGAAATAGATATGACAAGGCCAGATCATATTTGATTTTTTTGGGACGGTTGCAAGTGATAAATGATGAAGAAGATATGGGTAGTCATCTAATTTTATTTTCTTCATGATGTGCCATGCTAAGTTAATGCCGAGGATTGGTAGAAAGACAAGGGTAGCTAGGGTTTTTTGGATGTCAGAATTATTTTCATGCTCTGACTCATGCAAGATATTCCAAGTTAATTCTGGAATTTATTTTAGTTTGGCCCACAACAAGAAATCAACTGAATATGTAAATGCAGTTAGCCTTGAATGATGAAAATAAAATAATTGTACATCAGATTTGATCTGATCTTCTTAGGTTTCTAGGCTTTTTTTCATTCTTTCATTTCTTTTTAAGACTAGTTGTTGAGGTTGTTGTAGACGTATTTTTGACCTAAATGATTCGTAGCTTGTTGCAATCCTTTATAAGGATTTCTAAGATCATTTAGAAGGGTTCCAATTTCTCTATAATTTTTAGGGTTGGTTCCATGAATGGTTCCTTCTATAAATATTTCCCTCTTCTCTTCACATAGGGTGTTTCTTGTACCCTTTCTGATTTTTCAAATAAGAATGTAAATTATAACAAGTCTATCCTATGTATAAAATTTCAGCATATTCATACTACTATCATATTGTCTCCATTTGGTTCTTGATCTTATTGATTAGAGCATCAAGGGTGTTTTAGTATTTCTATTGTATGTTTGAAGATGTTTGCAATAGAGTTTTTTTTGTAGAAATAATTGATTTTATGATTGGTTTTCAGATGTGTTACATATCTGAGTACACAAGTGGATTCTTAAGTATGGTTTGATCAATGGTGTATGATTGGTGTAATGCATCAACACAATAGAATTTGTTGTTTTCTTATTTCACAGCTCTTTGTTGAAATTTTAATTTGACTTTGTTGTCCATTGGATAAGACATTGATCTATGATAGATTTGGGATATTTCAGAGATCCATTCCACCCAAAAATTAAATGAAATGAAATTCTAAATCTTTGATACAATAGTTGTGGACTTAATAGAAATAGCCCATGATTTATTTGTGAGTAACTTGATAGTGTTCTTAGCTTCACATCCTATCCCTTCATGTCACAAATAACCAGAAGTATTATGGGCACATATTTACTTTGTGAGGATTAGTTAAAGGATTGAAATTAAGTGATCCTAATCCTAGGTGCACTCACTTAAATTCTGCATAGTTCAAAGTGTAGAAATCATTTGTGCTTTGTTCATTGGTCCTTGTTCTTGTATGAATGTACTAATTATGGGAAGTAAGATACCCCATAGGTATATCTTTGCATTAATAAAGGTAGTTAAAATCTTGCTAAACCAAGAGCCAACAAAATGGTGACACTACTAGGGAATAGAGATGCAACAATCATGCTAAATCCAGTTTGATATCTCTGGTGTTATAAACAAGCTATAAATAATGTGGGTACAAGTTGAGCTGGACTCCTGGCCAACTTATTTATCATATCCAGTAGTTTCCATTGAAAGTATAGAGTTAGATTCAAAAAAAAATATCATCTCACCAAGTTGTGAGTGGCTACTTTGAAGTTCTCTATTTGATCAATGTATTAAAGATGTATTTGTAGTCCTGATAAATAGTTTTTGAGATCCTGGTGAAGTTTTGTGTTGGTTGGAAGGAGATACAAAGACAAGTAAAAAAATTTCCTCTTCAAGGAGGTGGTGAATCTACAAGAAAAGAACCTGATGGAGCTACAAATAAGGCTCTAGATCTACCCTTCTTCCTAGTTAACTAGTTAAATTTCAACTGTAGTACTACTAGATATTTTCCATTTAATTTTTTGTATTTTCATGGTCCTTATTGGGTGAAGAAGTCACCATAGGAGGGAATTTGGGACTGTAGGTCTAGATATCTCTCCAGATTTGTTGAAAAATCTAGGTTTCTTTCTTTGGAGACATATGTGTGATTTAGGTATCCTTATGGTTGCATAAGTTATTCATGAATAAAACTTGAGAATTTCATTATGTAAGGTTACAGTCTATAATAGATTCATGCATAAGTTTTTTGTGCAAAAGTATGAGCCGTTGTGTTTTGATGGTATTCATGGTTTCCCAAATGAGATTCCTAACAAAGTTAGGAAGCATTTACAAGAGTTTAAGGAGAAACAATCAGATTCAACATATAAGCATTTGCAGGATTTTGTTGATCTAATGGGAGACTTTGATATTTTTCATGAAGATATCTTCATGAAGTTGCTGCTCCAAACTTTGAAAGATGATGCCAGAGTTTGGTTTTATTCTTTACCAACAAATTCCATTTCTTCATAGGAAGAATTGAGTTCAACTTTCATGGAGCAGTTTGTTGAAAGAATGGATGCAAGCAGTGTGTTGAACAAATTGATGGACATTGAAATTCAAGAAGATGAGTTAGTCCCATCATTCAACATTAGATTTTCAAAGGCATTGCATGATATTCCAAAAGGCTATAGGCCTGATGATCAAATTTTTTTGGTAATCTATTTGGGTGCTTTTGGTAGAAAGATGAGCTTCTTGTTGAGAGATAAAGAGCCACAGACTTTACATCAAACTTTTACTACAATGATCGATATTTAAAATAACTTGAAATATGGGATTACCAGAGGATTTTTGTCTATTGGAGTTTGTGGTCATAGTGCATCAAATAAAACAAATAGGTGTGTATCAAGAAGTGAGAGTCAATGTGATAGTGTTTTTATCCCTGTTGATCCTACTAACCATATTTCATATTGTGCTTCTAAACAAAATGTAAATGAAGATTGTTTTCAGCAAGCAATGGTTGCCCCTTGTATGGGAGTTAACATGGTTAGTAAATAATTTTAAAGTTCCCTTAATGCAGAGATAGATATATATATAGGGGTTACACACCAAGTAATTTTATAACTAGTCTTTCTAGTTGTGAGGCTGTAGAAATAAATTATTTGTAGTCAAGTATTGAAAATGAAGAGGGGGAAGATCTTTCATTAGATGATGATAAAGCCCCAAATGATGAGATTCTATCAGACTTCAGTAGTGTTGATAGTGAGAAAGAGGTTTATTGGAGCCAAAATGACCCTTATCTTCTTGAAGATAAGGAAATGGTTTATAGGCAACTTAGTGAGGAATTTGATTCAAGTTCTTATGTTTCAACTATCAGTGAGGACAAAGTTGATTTTTCAATTTGTATGCTCTCATCTTTTGATTCATCATATGAATTTGTTGATCCTAGGATAGATGAAGGTTCATATGAGCTTGAATATGAAACCATGGTGGCTCATTTTGCTCTTGAACCATAAATGGAGGTCAGCTTTTTTGATCTAGACATTGGTGTTTTTAATATTGTTAATCATATGAGATCAATGTCCTATCAAGGGGAAGTTGATAGTGTTGATAGTGTGCCCTACACCAGTGATTCATGTCAAGGAAACATATGCCAAAATGTTGCCATGTATAATGGACTTCTTATTGATTTGTCAATGCCATAATTTGAAACATTTTATGAAGAGTTGAGAGAGGTTTCAAATTCTACATCATATTATTTGCTTCAGCTAGAGTTATGTTCATTTCTCTATGAATAGGATATAGAGAGTGTTGATACCTTGTTTTCAAGAGGTTTTGAAATTAATCAGCTAGGATATATCACTTATTAGACAGAACATGAGTCTTTTACAATCCCAGTCCAGCATGATGATGTTTCCTAGGATAAGCTAAATCTGAGGCCACAAGTTGCAATCCAAAGCAATATTCTTGAGCACTTGTGTGATGTACAAAGGCTTGAATTTAAAAATTTCTTTTTTGATATTCAAGTATGTTTTGAAAGTGGCCAACATGTTTCTAGCTATGATGAGGAGTCAGGATGTTTTTTTCCTTATTTGGATAGATTCTTTAAGGAGTGTGACAGTTTTATGTCAGACAATGATCAGTACCTTCAGTATTTTGGTGATTTCCAAATGCCTTTTGATAGTGAGGGTGTTGTTTATTTTCTATATGATATGTTGAAGATTCATGGAAGCATGTTTGGTCATATTGGAAAAAATAATGGTTTCATTTTACCTCTAATGCATGGAAATGAGATTTGTATCTTTGATAGAGGTAAGTACTGATTTTCATTATCATAACTTGAGGTTGTTTGTAAATATTTGTACATATTGTACAGTTGTTTCCCTCCATGTTGTGTGTTTCCTTTCCCACTTTTCTATTTCCATTTTGTTAGTGTTTTGAGAAGGTTCCCTATAATTTTTTGTCCAGTGGGTGGTTTGCTTCCTCTAGAAATTATGAATCCTTGTCATGCCTGCAAGAGGCATGCATCCCCAAAAAGAGTCACTATTAGGCCATTTTCTTGTCATTGCCTAAAATCCAAAGAAAATGGTCAATCCCTATGAAAAACCCTAAGAAAATTTCCATGCCCTAGCTGCAAAATAGTGTTGGCTAGCAAAGAAGATGTATGATGTTTCATAGCTTACAACCCTAGCCATGGATTAATCAAGATTTGTTCAAGCTTTAGTTCAGATCGCATGGCCTAATGTGCAAAAAATAGGGAGATATTGCATTTTTAAGTTATGAGAAATAGGTTTTTATCTATGTCCTAAGGCTTCATGAAATTTGTCTTAAGTCCAAAACCCTAGACATTTCTATTTCCTCATTACCTTTTCAAGCCACTGAATGCCCCCTTTCTATACATGTCTTATTTCCTGGCCCGGGCTATTATGTTTCTATTTAGTGATCTAGTGACTGAGCATTCGCTAGCTCTTCAAGTTTTTGGGTGGTTAGTCATTTCATCTAGTAATCTAGCAAATGTTGTGTTCACATATTCTCCTAATCTTGGTGGCTAAGTTCCTAACATCCAGTGACCTAGTGAATGGTCAATATTTCCTTCAGTCATTGAATCTCCAAATGATGCGGTAAAGTATATTGGTACTTAGAGATTAAATGTGAACTATTGATGAAGATTTGATCAAGTGGTTGACGCTGATTCTCCAGATGTAACCCAAGGTAAAGAAAAGATCCAACAACTTGGAGATTTCCTCTGTCGCGTATTCTCATGACTTAAACCCAGTTAAGAGAATGATTAAGAGATTCAGCAAAGTCCTTTGTTCACATAATCTCTAGATGGGCTTGGGTTAAGTCAAGGGTTTATTTCCAGTGGTTAAGTTTCTATTCAGCAATCTAGTGACTAAAGCTTTCACATGTTCTTGTGATTTAACCTGAGTTCAAGCATTTATCTAGTGAATATGAGAATGCTTAGTCTCGTAATCTCCAAGTATGACCACAATTAAAGGAAAGTTTGGTTTTCTCTTTGTTCGATGAATCACTTAATATAAGGTGAGTTAAGTTTAAATCTCAACAACTTGGTGATAGCCACAGAAGGAGGACAAGATCAATGATCATCATGTAATCTCGAGATTTAACTAGGGTTAACTGAAAGATCTGGTGACTTGGAAAATAAAGGCTATCTCATATTATTTGAATGAAACCTCTAGTTGAGAAAAGATTCAGTGATCACATGAATTCTTGATTTGCATGATCTCCAGACCAGACCAAGGTTAAGTAAAATGTTTCATGACTTGGAGAATGCCTTCAATCATGTGTTTTCTAGAGGACTAAGGGTAAGGGGATGCTTGTTGAGGTCAAGGTGGGTCCGATGCCAAGTGTGTTGAGTTGCTCAATTTTGATTAGATGTCAAGATAGATGATGTGGTCAGCTATTTTAAAGGGCTTAGTTGACTATTGTGATGATTTATGAGAGCCACCTGATGTGCTAGGAAAGACTAAGATCAATGACCATGTTTTAAATTTGATGAGTTACCCATTGAGCTAGAATTTTAAAAAATTTTAAGGGTTTCTTTGCAAGGTTTTGAACAGTGAAATAGATATGATAAGGCCATATCAGATTTCATTTTTCTGGGACGGTTGCAGATTAGAAAAGATGAAGAAGATATCAGTAGTTGTCTAATTTGATTTACTTCATGATGTTCCATGCCGATTTAATGCTAAGGACTAATGGAAAGAGAAGGATAGCTAGGGTTTGTTGGATGTTAGAATTATTTCCATGCTCTAATTCACACAAGATATTCCAAGTTGGTTCTAGCATTTATTTTAGTTTTCCTTGCAACAAGAAATCAGTTGAATATGTAAATGCAGTTATCCTTGAATGATGAAAACCAAATAATTGTACATCAAATTTGATCTAATTTTCTTGGGTTTCCAGGCTTTTTCTGCATTCTTTCATTTCTTATTGAGACTAGTTATTGAGGTTTCTGTAGACCTATTTTTGACCTAAATGATCCGTAGCTTATTGCAATCCTTTATAAGGATTTCCAAGATCATTTAGAAGAGTTCTAATTTCTCTGTAATTTTTAGGGTTGGTTCCATGAATGCTTCCTTCTGTAAATATTGTCCTCTTCTCTTCATATAGGGTGTTTCTTGTATCCTTTCTAGTTTTCTAGATAAGAATGTAAATTGTAACAAATCTATCTTATGTATCAGATTTTAGCATATTCATACTACTATCAGATTGTCTCCATTTGGTTCTTGATCTTATTGATTAGAGCATCAAGAGTGTTTTAGTCTTTCTATTGTAAGTCTAAAGATGTCTATAATAGAGTTTTTTTCACAAAGAACAACTGAGTTTATGACTAGTTTTTAGATGTGTTACATATTTGAATACACAGGTGGATTCTTAAGTATGGTTTGATCAATGGTGTATGATTGGTGTAAGGCATCAACACATTAAAATCTTTTGTTTTCTTATTTCATATCTCTATTGTAATGTTCATTTGACTGTGTTGCCCATTGGATAAGACAATGGTCTATGACAGATTTGGGATATTTCAGAGATCTATTCCACCCAAAACTTAAATGAAATTAAATTCTAAATCTTTGAAACAATAGTTGTGGACTTAATAGCAATAGCCCCTACTTTATTTGTGAGTAACTTGATAGTGTGCTTAGATTCACATCCTTTCCCTTTATGTCATAGATTGAAAAAAGTATTATGGGCACCTATCTTCTTTGTGAGGATTAGTGAAATGGTTGAAATTAAGTGATCCTAATCCTATGTGCACCTGCCTGAATTCTATAGAGTTCAAAGTGTAGGAAGTCTTTGTGCTTTATTCATTGGTCCTTGTTCTTGTATGAATGTACTGATTATGAGAAGTAAGCTACCCCATTCATATATCTCTACATTAATAAAGGTAGTTAAAATCTTGCTAAACCAAGAGCCAACACATACATCCACAGTCTCAAAAAAAAAGTTCATAGTATGAAAATTAAATAAGTTGATGATGTGCCACGTAGGGCATAAAAACCTCAGCAAAGTCTTAGAATTAAAGCTATAAACTAAAAATAAATCATAGCCCAATGGTCTAGTCGTTCAACATCCCAAAAATCCATAACCAAGGTCAAATCCATTTCCATAGGAACTTGGACAATGGTAGATATGTCCACTCCTTGTACAGGAACTTGAAGAGTTCCTGAGGGTCGTCATCCTTTGCAAGCTGCCCATTTGACACCTTCTTGTTCAATATACAAAGGGTGGTGGAGGAAGTGTGCATGACCTTCAATGCAAAATTTCTAACATACATTAGCCTCTTTTTGGTACCCTCCATGTCCACCTTTAACTGGGCCACATTGCACTCAAGCTGAGTAATTTGATTCTTGAATTTTCCCACCATCCTAGTGCTTGTGTTACCCACCTCCTCATTAGACATCTTTGTCTCACCCGCCTCCTCCATGGAAATTTTTAATATATTATATTTTTCCTCAATCAGGTTATAAGTGTCTTCCACTCCCTCATGGCTATCTGAGTCCACCAAGATCTATTCCTATTTCAACATATTATTAATATTTTTTTTTCCTTTTTCCTTTGCCAGCCGATTAGAGCGGTGAGATTTTCCTAACTAGGGGTCCACATCCTTAGAGGTTTCAAGATTAAGGATAATCCTCTTACCCTTTTTATTAGGGTAATGGCCAAAATCCTCCGGATTACAGTCATGTTTCATGTTAATTGGGGAATTAGGGATGGGGTGGATGTCAGAGGAATCTAGGCTATTAGAAGGGGAAGAGTCATAATGTTTACCCTTAGAGCCAAAGGGAGTAGGAAGTCCTTTATCTAGAGAGACTGAAGGTGATGGTTGGTGATGAGGCAGGGCATTAGAGACAACAAAGATGGTGGGAGGTGGGAAAAGAGCCTTGTGAAAGTTGTAAAGCCTCAGAATTAGGCCTTGGTGAAGGAAGACAATTTTTTCCCTAAGTTTTTAGCCTTAGAAATATCGATCACATTACTATCCATGGAGTGGAATAGAAAAAATAGAATGGAGATCAAATCTTTGTGCCTAAGATAATTTAGAAAAGGAAGATGGTAGTAATAAAAAACCCCATACTATCCTTCCAATGTCAAATACTTCATGATGATCTTGCACATCTTTGGGCAAAATCTAGGAGGTTCTCAGTGCTATAACCTCCATGCTTTGGGATGGGATTCTCCTTAGGGCTCATGAAGAATTATGACAAGTCCATCTTGGTAGGGGTTTCGCTAGTCTTTTTCCACTTATCACCCATGGTGGCAAGGTCAGTGGCCTTTCCAATAACTTCTTCATTTATTTAAAATGAAATTCCATTCATAGAGACCCTCCTCTCATTCCAGGATGTCACAAATTTCTTGGAAAGCATCTCTTCATACCCTATCATGTTCTCCATAAAAGGAAGAATGCATCCTTTTCAAAAGTACATAACCATTGGGTAAAAGGTAAATTCTTACTCAATTTTATCCAATTCAATTTTGTAACAATCACCATCCATCTCTATTGAAGCACAAAAACCCATAAAGAAAACTGGCAAGGGCTCACACTAGGTGAATAAATCATGACCCTTAGGGTAGTTTCCGTTCAACACCAAGAAAATACTTCAAAAAATTAAAAAAAGACCCTTCTTACCAAACCAACTCCAATGAAAAGTTGAGGGACAAATGATTTTCACATAAGGAAAATCAAAGTTAAGAAGAGAAGTAATCGACTCATAATTAGCATCATTAATAAGGTGATTGCTATTTTCTATGACTCCTTGGTCATTGTTTTTTCCTATGTTTCAATTTCATTTTCTATTTATAGGTCTTTGGATGATTATCTAAATATATTTTATATCATTAATATAGGTTACATATTAACTTCAACCAATACATTGTTAAAATCTATTTGCAAGTCTGATTTTCTCATATGGCTATTTTTTTACTACTCTAGTCATTGACATTTTTCTTCATCTTTTGTATTGTAGGTATCCTTTAATTAATTATCCAATTTCAACATGTAATTTTTTTAACTTAGTACAATATAGTTATCATAATAAGATCTATTAATTTGTGCATTTTAATATATATATGTATGTGGATTTGATGTTTTAAGATCTTCTTGAGAAACTTCAATAACTTTCTAATACAATGGTTTTATTTAGATGATAAGGTTTCTCTTCAAATATAGTCATCTTAAAGCCATTACGTGCTACTATATCCCATACTACATAGATATTAAAAGTCCTAGATGATAAATACATATGTAGAAAGGATTTCTATCAATGAGGTATATGTTTGTACATAAAAGATGACCAACATCATTAGTTGCACATCCTAATTTCATGTCAACGATGAACATCTTCAGCTGCACATCCTTATTTCATGTCGAATTTGTAAACCATGTAAGGACCTTAGTCTAAGTATTTTCAAAATTAGGAGAAAAATTATCAAACTGTTTGTCCATATGTTGGCATTCGTTACATTAGTTATTAGTATTAGATTAATAAATTATGTAACTAGTTAGTTGCACTAGTGTTTTAGTTTTTTCAATTTTCAAACTATTTTGTTTTGTACTATCTTTTTAAAGGAACATCAAGAATCAAGTTTGGTATCAATTGAATGTTTATCTACATTATTATCTTAGTAATTTGGTATCAGAGCCCAAATAAAATTGTGTGATGTAATGGTATCACTTCTTGTGATGCTGCATCTACTTTCGATTGCCAACAACAATAATATTTATTTATTTTTAAAATAAATTTTATTTTATAAGATTTTAAATTTAAGTTTTATTTAATGATTTATTAATAATCATTATTTTAATTTAAGGTTATTTAATTTTATTGGACTTTAGTAATTATATTTAATAAATTAACTTATATTTAGATTTTTATAAATAAATTTTTATAGAGGTTTATGTTATTGATTATTATTAAAACATAATTATATTGTTATTTACTAATTATACTTAGTAAATTAATTTATAAAGATTGATTTGGTAAATATGCGATCTACTTGTAAGTGATGTTTTGATGTGAAATAGTATTTTTTTATCAGGATTTTGTTTTATTTGGCCTTGTTGAAAATGTTAGTTGGGGTAGATTGATGACCTCGATGGATTTTATTCTTTGAAACTTGAAATATTAATATGATTTTATACCTTTTGTCTTTGGGTGTTCATTTGAAATTTTCTTATCCACTTTGATATTATGATCTATTCGTGTGTTATTTTGTGTACATTTGAGATGTGAGGTCGTGTTCCTAAGTCGATCATTATTTTATTTAACCACCAAAAGATGACAACCATTATTGTGTTGAGTCATAATTAACTTGGTCATAGTGTTTTCTACTATTATAATGATTTGATATTCTAAATGATGGCCTTTGTGGATTAAGTTTTACTCTATGTTTAAAGAGAGATGCTAAATAAATGTCGGTCAAAAGCCTGTTCATGGAAGAATAGGTGGCTCTCACAGGCGGGAAGGATCCTCATGATCAAATCAGTTCTATCAGCCATTTCATCATATATTTGTTTGTATACAGATTATCTAATAGAGCATCCTTAGCTTTAGATGGTTTGCTCAAAAAATTTCTTTGGGAAGGCTAAAAAATAGACAAGAAGATTCATCTCATTAATTGGGACACGACTTCAAGGAGGAAGGAGGTGCAGGACTGCAGAGAATGAACCTCCAGGGTTTGGCATTGGGTGCCAAATTGGCGTGGAAAATGTATAAGTTCCTAAGAAAACCTTGGTGCAAAATTATGACTATGAAATACCTAGATTCTTGGGCTCCTAATAGAATATTGATGGTGACAAATGCACATAATGGCTCCCCTTTTTGGAGATTCATTTGGGAAAGCTGTAAGATCCTTATAGAGCACATCACATGGAAGATTGACAATGGATAGAGAGCAAGGTTTTGGAGACAATCTTGGCATGGGGAGGCTCCCTCTGGAATCCTTCTCAGACCAAGATTGGGTGAATCAGATGGAAGCTTTGGTAGGTTTATGGGTAGCCAACTATATGTTCTTCCCCTCACCTTCCTCCAATAGGGAAAGTTAGAAAAGCATATGATATCCAACATCAGCTAATCACACAACCTTGCAGGAGCTGTTAAATCACATAATCATGATCCGCTCGAACACATAAGCCTCTTTGATATGGAGTGCTTCCAAATTAGGTGTTTACAAGGTAAACCTTGGATACAAGATTTTAAGACATAGACAGAGTTGGGAACACTAGCCATCCAAAATTTTGGGGGGAAAATGGCCATTACCAAAGGTGGGGGTGTAATACCCCTTTAACCCTAATATAACTTTTGTGTTTCTGAAAGAATTAAGATCTTTCGATGTTTTCTTACAGCTTAAGTTGTACATGATACTTGTTTGATCTATTCCTATAGTTTTTTTATAATAATTTCATAAGCTAGTACTCAATGATTCTAATATTAGACATACTATCTAAAGGTATCATTTTTGTATGTATTTATCTCCGTGTATGTATTGAGTACCTTCAAGACCTTTATGAACATAGTTAGGATGTTATATGATATGTACTTGATAGATATATATAAGTGGTTATTTATATTTTCTTCTATTAAGGTTACTTTGGATGAATCTTGTATCTCACTTGATGATTTGATTATGTTGATTTATTATTAGTATTGAGAAGAGACTAACACAATGCTTGAGATTCTAACCTTCGTTATGATGATTCTACATGCTTTGATTATATATATACATGATGTGTTTTCATGATTCAGGACGAAGTCGTAGTTACTCACATAGCTGAGGTCCACACGATGTATCGATCCTGGTCATCTGTCTGCAATGTTTTCTTTTATATGTATATTCGTGCATATGTATTTCTTCTTTGTGATGCAGGCTTGCAGGTACCAGGCATCGACTTCACCTGGCTTCACAGGTCTGAGCATGCCCTCAAATCCTCGATGGTTTTTGTTATGGAGATAGTACTAAGGCCCCTACATGAGTCTTCCTTTGTCATTATTCCAATTTTGGAATATTAGGGTTCCTTCTTTGTCAGTCAACCTTTGGGTCAAAAACCCAGATCCAACGCACCCGATTGGGCATGGTTGTAGTTAGTGCCTTGTGGCCACTTGAATTCATTTGGTTGTATGATTTGTTTACTCATTTTATTTATTTCTCCTTCTTGGTATGATTCTTAGTTAATCTTTCTATGTTGTGTTTCAGGAGTTTGGCTTGACCTTCCTTGTTGACTTTGGTTGACCTTGTTTGATCTTATGGTTTTCTCGATATGTTTCATAGATGATTTGTATGGCCACTTTGGATGATTAGATTTATTTTGAGGCATGTGATTTTATTCTACCTCGGTGATTATATCCTATAGTAATTATAAATAGGTAATAATATTGTGATCTATTACTTCATAATCTTATAGATTATAGTGTTTGGTATTTGGCATGTATCTATATAAATATAAATATAAATATATATATATATATATAATATATAGAAATATATATATGGGTGCACACATATATGTATTTATATATATATAATTTATATGTGATTATATGTTAATTAATGTAGATATTGTTGATGGTGTATATTTTGGGATTAATGTAAAGTATAATATTATTAATAATTAAATATTAAATAATGCGAGGTATATTATTCTCAATTGTTAACTATTAATAATGTGGATAGGTTATATATATAGATATTGATGTAATTAATGATGGCATATGCATATATGTTAGGATAATATTACATATGTGTATGAATGAATACAAATAATCTTTTATTGTATATTTGAGTAATATAGTTGTATGATATTAAGTTATTTTATAATACCCTTTAGTTAAGAGTTAGTTGGGAGTTGGTTACTTTTCCTCTCAACCTTTGGAAATCTATTTATATGCACTACTTTCTCATTTGAAGAGGGGAGATTTTGGGGCGGAAGCATTGAGGAGAGGATGGCCTTACTTTTCATGGAGATTTTGGAGAGAAAACTTGGAGATGTGAGGGAGAGTTTGTAAGCATATATCTTTAAGAATTTTTGGTTATCTTTGCTTTTGGGAGAGAGACATTTTTGTGAGAATTTTAGTAGTTGAGAGAGGGATTATTTGCTGTGGAATTATTTCTTTCTTTCATGGAGATTTTTGAAAGTGGATAGGGTTTGAAGGATGCATCTCAAGTTTGGATTTGTCTTCTCTTTTGTTTCCTTCCTTCTTCGATTCAACCTTCGTAGGACATGAGGTATGGATTGAATATTTTAGTTACTTTATGTCTTTGATATATTATGGATCTATTTATATATTATCATTATTTATTATATCTTTACTTTTCATTTCTATGGTTATTTTAAAGTTTTGAGTTTTTGTTTGTAAGAATTGGCATGTGTTTTCCTAGGGTTTTTAGCAACCCGTTTTTGGAGATCTATTATTATAATAATTTAAATTGCTCTAGGGTTTTACTAAATTGATTTTATGGAAGTAAAATTCACAGATCTCAAATGGGTATCTCTCTGATTTTATTTTTAGGGTCGAATTAATGCCTTATTTTTGACATTTTGGCAGACTATGCCTGTCCATTCTCGATTCCAAATTTTCTGTCAAATGTATTCGTATGCTACAGGCTGATATGATTATATAAAAGTCTGAATTTGATATAAAAGATTATCCTAAGTCTTATCTTTCATTTCCAATTGGTTTGGAGAATTTTTATTATGTTTTGTGAAAATTACAACCGTTTTAGTGAAGGCAGGTCTGAACCCTAACCAGAATTTTCTGTTTTAAACCAGAAGTCATAACTTTCTTTCCCACCGTTGGATATTTCTAAAAATAAAATTGAGAGTCCATAATTATTTTATCTAAATCTCCACTAAAGAGATTTCCTTTATTTATTTTTTTGTGGAAGATATGGATGACTGTTCTATGATGACTATTCTTTGCATTTAATCCTTGCTTGAAATAATTCAGTTTAAGAACATCATTAAGTTTAAAAGGTTTCGTATGGTTACTAGAGGCTATTAGAATTTTTTTTTGGTTAATTGGATCTATGTATACTCTGAATATGTTTATAATATCACTTGGATGTCTTCTTATATGTTTGGAACATTCTGAATGCCATATTGGGTTTAGGGTTGTCAAGTGGACTAGGGACAACATATGTTTTCCTAAACTCAATCAAATGTTGTTATGGAATTGATATGAATTCTTGATGATGGATATATTATGTTATTATGATTTTTATATGTATGTTAGGGAACCTAAGTACACTAGGTGAGTGGCTCATAGTGAGGGGCCGAGGCCCTAAGTGGCTAGTACCAGGATAACCTACTATGAGTTATTAAATCAAGTGATAACCTAAATAAATGAATTGGGAATGGGAGATTATTGGAATGGGAAATTACAAACTAATCAAGATTAATTGTGCCTCACCCATGCCTTTAGTGCTAGTAAAGACTAAGGATGGGAGTGGGAGAAGGTACCTATGCGTAGGTACGACTGAATGACCTTGTCTATACGAGAGGCATTCGGTTCCGCATGTGCCTACTTGGGGGCCGGGGCCAAGAGTGGCTAGTACCAGGACAACCCAAAGGGTGAGGGCTATGTGATGACACTCACCTAGCTTGTAGCTTAGAGTCTCTACCAAATTTGATCATGCCTCTGGTAGTCCTTGTGGTCTTCTTGTCTTTTCTTTTGTGTTGTGACTTTGGGGAAATTTTATCACCACCTTAGGAATTTCCTAGTTGTTACCTCTTGTATGGGCCTTTGGTTCTATCTCCTAGCTCAGGGGAGTGGGCCTATTGGTTCCACGTGGTTGGGTGGTTAATATTTATATCGAGGTATTGATCGTGATTCTTTGGATGATCCTAGCACATATTCCTTTTTAGATCTGCAGTTGAAGATTTCTTATTGGATATTTTAATATGTTGAGATGTACTTATGTATTTGTATTCATGTAATTTTTAATCTCCTAAAAGGAGTCTTGTAGTATTGATGCAATCTCAATTCAAAGCAATGCATAAGGGAATGGGTAGTTCTAGGTAAAAGAAAGGGGAAAGAATGTGAAATATTGGACATGTCACTAGCATTAAAAGAAAGTGTTTATGTTATTTCTCCTATCCTCTTATGTTGTCCACATGTAAAGGAAATAATCTTAAATATAGTTATATATAATGATGTATCACAACAATAATGTATTATCTCTTGATGAAAGAATCCAAGGAAATTATTGAGAAATGATAGATTAGTGATTGGAATTATTAACAATGAATGGTTATGAAACAATGCAATAAAATAGTAATTTGATTTTAATGTTAATACTTGGTTCATGTTAATGAAGTACCTAGGATGATGCCTACCTTAATGAATATTAATCTCTTACCTAAATTATTAGAGAAAAGTGATATAAAGTATAGTAGATGTAGATGAAATCAATATGAATTTATGGAATGAGTTGGTAAAAGGAATAATGATGTTGGATGATTAACTTATGTTTAATAAAAGAAATAAGTTAGGGACATTTAACTTGATGCATTAAAATGAACGTAGATCTTTTAAGCTCATGATTCCATGAATATCTTATGCATGTAAATGGTTTATATGATGTTGCTTTAGTAGCGACGTTAGGGAACCCGTGAGGACTTAAGTTGTATAAATATTACATTCAAGTAGTAGAAAATTATTTCTTCTTTTAGAAATATGAAGTGTAATGATGAATATTATTCTAGTTAAAATTAAAAAAAAGAAATTTACTACTTACATTTTATAGAGGTTTATGTCTTGTCCTCTTGGGTTTCCTGGCAGGGCGTTATAGGGGGCCTTCCTCTAGATTGCTCTACATGAAAGGATTTTGACAAGTAATAGACTGAAGTCAATTGGGATTTTTGGCCCCAATTGGTGTATTATGTGCCGACAAGAAGAGGAGTCGACAGATCATTTACTTTTTGGGTATCCTATAGCTAGAGAATGCTGGAATTAGTTGCTTAATAGGCTACAATGGCACATAGTTAGGAATATTATGGTCAAAGAATTCCTCTCTTCATGGCCTACCAATAGAAGCCACTCAAAATAGGGACTAATCTAGATTGTGAGCCCATCTATGTTGGTATGGCATGTGTGGAAAGAACGCAATAGAAGGATCTTCAAGGAGGAAGCAATGGAGGTTAGTCAGCTCAAGGGTAAAATTCAAGCTGCCATAGAAGAAGTAGTGAACAACATAATTCTGGGGCTGAATTACAAGTACTTGTCAAAATAGGATTCTGACATGGAGAAGGTGTGTCTACTCAAACATCATGGGGATCACAAAATCAACAATAAGAAGGTAGAGAGGAAGAAAACATTTTGGCAGGCTCCCCCATCCAGATGGATGAAGTTGAATTTTGACAGAGCTAGCTGAGGCAACCCAGGAAGGAGTAGTCTAGGCGCTATGGTTAGAAATGATAAGGGAGAATTATTGCAGGGTATTGCTAGGAGCATGGGTGTCACCACTAACAATATGGCCAAAATATCAGCCTTGGAGGCAAGGATTAATTGGTGTGTTTGTAATGGTATAGATAAGCTCATTATCGAAGGAGATTCTCAAATCATTCTCAATGGTGTCTCAAAATTTGAGTTCCTCAATTAGAGATTGGCTAACTCGCTTCTTGTAATTGATGAGCTTTTGGAGAATTTGGGTGATTATCAAATCCAACATATTTACCAAGAAGGCAATAAAGAAGCCGATCACTTGGTGAATTTGGGGTTGATGAAGCATTAGATTTGGAACTCAGCCAGGATGAACTGATGTCGTGTGACTTACAAAACATCATTACTGCAGATCTTGAGTCACACACAAGGACTAGGATGGGACAAAAAAGATGTTTGACAACGTTGGCAGTGGGGGATAGGATGTTTGGCCAGTGTGCATGATCATTGCATAGATCCCTGATATGACTTTGTCGATTATTGTCAGTATCCTAGTCCTTTGAAGTAGTCGGGCATGTGCTAAGAGCTATCCCGTAGAAATGACCCTACATCGTCGAGTTAGATTTTTCTTATAAAATGGTCTCTATGAAACTCATTTTAGGCGAGAAAAATTTTCTTATCAGAGTTGATGGCAAATCAATTAGGAATCAGCTGTCATTGTGGTAAAGTTGAGGCACTTATAGAATCACCGGAAGAAAAAATCCAAACAATCTTTAGTCAGGCCAATGAGAAGGAGTAGTTGACCATGGTGATGATGCTGGGACCAAACTATTGGGTGGAGATCACGTCTACGATGGGAGGCTGATAGTAGATCTCTTTCAACCCTTCATCCAAATTCTCAGTCACTCGCTACTCACAGTAGGCATGGCTTGCAGGATTGTGGAAGACGAGTTGTACACAGAGGTGGCTACAATGTTGGCCAATATAGATGTGAGGCTTATAGGTAGTTGTTTGTAGAGCCACTTTTCTCTTGAGGAAAAAGGTAAGAAGACATTGTTGAAGAAGGCTTGGACAATCTTCAACACAGGCATCGTAAAACTAGAGTAAATTCATATAACATAATTTTTAATTTAAAAATATATTAATATAAAATTAATGTAAAATAAAAGATCCTAAAAAAAATCTTATGTAATCTATTCATGCCTAAAAAATAGGTCTATAAGACCTCAAATGTATTAGCCAATAATTTGTCAAAAAATATTTTTCACAATTTATAAAGTTAAAAAAATTACATATAGACTATACAAAATATTTTATTTTTTATAAAATAAAAATACACTAAATTATAATTGTTTGAAAGAATTACTTTTATTCACTAGTTAATGGAAGAAATGCATAAAATATGCAATAGTACTTACTTAGAATACTGGCAAGTACTAATACTTGGTTAGCCTACCAACAAGTACTAATAATGTAATGTTTCTAGTGGCCATCTTTAGTGAGTTTAGTTTTACTAGTTAGTTTCTATTTTTCGTATTTAGATAAAAAATATTTTTTTTAGAAACCTTAGCTTTTACTTTGAATCCATATTTTAAACGGTTTTTTTATTTGTCCATTTTTCTTGAATTTTTTTCTTTGGGTATGTGCAGGATCATGGTATGCCAAAAAGTGGTGATGTGAAAAATACTTATTTTCACTCGTCCAAAAGCACACAAATGCATATGTTGAATTTTTAGTAGGCCTGGGTGTCAGTACACCTAGCCAAGCCAAAATCCAAAGAAAAAGGCTTAATCAAATATCTGATAATATCAGATATCCAATATTTGCCAGTAAATATATTTCACTGTACCCCAGCCGTGTTCAACATTTTCTCATTGTGAAAATGTGAACACGGGTAGGGTTATTGGATATTGGCTTTCAAATCCCCTATCTGATTTTGCTTAAATCCAAAGTTATGTGAAAGCTTCTAATTTTTATTGTTTTTATTGTTCGCATTGATTTTAAATATAAATTTATATTTTTTTGTATAAAAATTAGGGTAGCAATTAGTTTTTTTATTGTTTTTAAAAATTCATTGTAATTATCTATTTGTTTTTTCATTTTTATTAGACATGGAATCAGAAAACCCTCCTAATGATCCCACAAACAATCCAAAACTACCTCCCAACAATCCCCCACCTCTAGAAGATGTACCTGTCACAAACCCTCATCATTTAGAAGATCTAATAGGAGATAATCTAAATGAGCTTAGAGGATTTCAAATCACCTATGCCAATATCCCCACATTGCACTCCATGTTTATGACATTGAACTCAATTATTGAGAACATGGAGAAACTTACACAGCAACATAGTGTTGCACTTCTTTGGCATGATTCCATGCACGCCCAGTTTGACAATGGACTTGATTATGATTAAGTCATGAACCTAAATATAACAAAACATGACATAGATAATCTTTTTGTGGATCCTAAAACCGGTCCAAAAGTAGACCATAAAAAAACCAAGTTGTTAATTAAGCAGTGTACAAATAGTGATATACGTGACAACTTTTGGGACCATTAGTGGATGGGTTTTGATAGACCACCTCACAACAATTTGGATGTCCCATTTTATTTTATTAAAATTTTGTATGTTGAATTTGTGCTCAATCACAAGGTGAATTATTGGAGCATGAGACCGAACCAGGATGTAGGTTTAGGTGCTCCTCAGGATAGGCCATGGGCACAATGGGTGAAATCCCGTACATATGTCCCCCCTCCTAAGATTTCACCACCTCCCAAAGTGCAGCATCCTAACATTATTGTTGAGGCCGGATCACAAACTATTTGAGCCATTCACACCTTGAGTGATCTGTTGGTTACATAGAGCATGACATTATTGCCTCCTTGTCCTGATGCTTCTGGCTCTTCCACATCCTCCATGTGCTCACATATTTGTGTGCCCCACACTTGCATTATATGCAAGAATCTGTGCTTAGGTCCCTTGACTGATAGTGATGCATATAATTTCACCTTCGATGTGGATGATTCTACACAGCACACTACAAGCACCAAATTAGCTCATGGAGATGTTCATCAAGAGCCTATAGAGCCATGGACTCCCACTGTTATGGTAAGGGTAAATAGTTCAATTTTTACATTGTATTTAAATTTTATTGTTCATATTTTTAGTAAAATTTCCTTATAATAATTTCCCACTTATATCTTTTTATGTGTTATGTTTATGTTCAGTTGATGACAGAGGAGGAGATGGCACAGGTGGAGGGGTCCACACTTTTGGCCATATCATTTGGTCTTGACACTTCCACGATACATATGTTTTAATGTACTCATTGGTTTCTTTTTAAATTATGATAATAGTATATGTACATTGTTTTCTAATTTTTATGATCATCTTTTACATACTGATGTAGGTGTCACTAGTTGCCACTGGGGGCAATGTGAGGGGGTGCAGACGTCAGTTGTTGATAAAGGAAAGGTAATTAATTAATTTATTTTGTCTATGCATACATGTATACATGTCAGTTGTGCGTACTCATTTTTAATTTACATGGTTTATTTGATAGAGAGTGGCATATGATGATGTCGTGAGACCCTATCATCATGATAGAGTCACAAGCATATCCATTCACAGTGATAGCCCCATGGTATGTACATTTCTAAAGTTATTTGTGTGTATTTTACTATCAAGTATATATAATATGGTCAAGTTATGGTAGTATGAAGTATCTATTTGAATTTTGTAGGCCACTCCTAGTTTGAGGGAGGAAAAACACCAAGGGTTTGTATCATTGATGACTCAGCCAACAATCCCTAAAGAAAGTTCAACACAGTTAAGTTTTAATGTTAATTCAGTTATTTTGTAAACATATATTTTCTACCAAGTATTTAATATTAAATAGTATAACTCGTAGATCAATCTCATGTTTGAAAACATATACAGGTTGGAGTCGACATTGGTTGCATTATTCCTGCACTACTAAGGGCATATATTAGGTCTCCTATCCAAGAGAGGAGACAGAGAGGCAAGGTATATGAGAGTTAAATTTTAGTTTAAATTTTATTTATTATTGTTGACTATGATTTTGAATTTTAATCTAACTTGGGGTTTCACTTGTGTGTTTGAATGTAGGATCCATCAGAGCCAAAGAGTACTTCAAAGAGGTTGCATTTTGATGATCCACCAGTAGAATAGGATGTCCTAGAAATATTTGCATTTGAACTTCTTATTTTGAGATGTCATATGACACATTTTGAGATGGTGTATGCCACATTGTATCTAAATATATTGACATGTAAATATGTATATAATTATTGTTTGTTTTGATATATATGAAACTTGATATTCGATCCAATTTGTTAATTACATGTGTTCATTTATTCATTTTTAGTATGTAAATATGCTTGTGTGTATGTACTCTTGTGTACAATTTATGCCTTAACAATATTCATGTATATTCAAGTACATTCTTCAACCTAAATTCATGTGTATGGGCTATGTGCATGACTTAAGTGAATTCATGTGGTATGCTTTATAATCTATGTACTACATGTATGCTTCATGACTTAAGAAAATTTATGTGTATGCTTTATGTGCTACGTGTGTTCACATGTGTAATTCATCATTTGAGGTATATAATGATATCTATTAAAGTGGTTTCAATATTTCTAGACTTACCCTTTACTCACAATGGCTAAAAGACTTCAAACTAGCCTAATTACATAATCAAACACCCTTTTGGTAATAATCAAACACCCTTTTGGCCATATAAAAACATATCTCAAATTTAGGTATTGGTCTTTTGGACAAAATATCAGTACTCTGCCTATACCCCTACAAATACACTAGGAATTTGATGATTTATTAAAGCAACTATATCATAGAAATATCTCCAAGTTTGGAAACCTTGGATAGTGTCATTAAATGACTCAAAACCTCTAATCCTAAGAGGAATTAGACCCAAAACAAATGGAACATAAAAAGCCCCAATTCGATGGCTTCAAACCCTTGATTTGAGGGTTTCTCCAATCTCAACCTTCCACACACTTCTAGAATCAATTGGTGATTGATTCACCATTCATATGCTCATACAATACTATTCAAATCATAAAAAGGTTATGTCCTTCAACTCAAACTCATGCTTCTATACTTGTGCCATCACTTTCATTAGAAAACCTTCACTAATTAGGCTATGTTCACTTCATTACTCAAAATATCTACTAATGGAGCAGTCCATTTGGTGCTAGGATGAATGGTTTGGAAGTAATCTAGTGGTACAACTTTCAACTGACCCTCACTGCAAGTTTTGGCATCAAGCGAGACATGCATGCCAAATTCAAACAAATTTGAATCTCTCAGAATGGGGAGAGGTTATTGTAGGCCTAAAAAATGTGGTTTTGTAGCATCTCACAGATCACTGATACCTCACATAGGGTCTGAGTTATGAGCCTCAAAAGTTTTCTACCCAATCATTCTTAGTACACCTTGGGGACACTTTGGTCCGGCGTGGTTTAGAATGTTCTACTGACTCAGTGATTGAAACGAGGTTGTCCCTAGCATTTAATTGCCCAACTAGAGCTAATGGCATAGTCCATTTGGTTCTGGGATGAATGGTTTGGAAGTAATCCAGTGGTGCAACTTTCAACTGACCCTCACTACAAGTTTTGGCATCAAGTGAGACTAGCGTTCCAAATTCAAACAAATTTGAATCTCCCAAAATGGAGAGAGGTTGTTGTAGGCATTAGTAACAAGGTCGTGTAGCATCTCATAGATCATTGATACCTCTCATGGGGTCTAAGTTATGATCCTCAAAAGTTCACTTCCCAATCATGCTAATTAGTGCATCTTAGGGACACTTTGGTCTAGCATGGTCCGGAACATTCTACTGAGTCACTGGTTGAAATGGGGTTGTCCCTAGGATTTACCCACCCAACCAGAGCTATTGGCATAGTCCATTTTGTGCTGGGAGAAATGGTTTGGATGTAATCTAGTGGTGCAACTTTCAACTGACCCTCACTACAAGTTTTGACATCAAGCGAGATTGGCATCCCAAATTTAAACAAATATGAATCTCCCTAAATAGAGAGAAGTTATTGTAGGCCTCAAAAATGTGGTCCTATAGCATCTAATGGATTGCCGATACCTCTCACAAGGTCTGAGTTCTGAGCCTCAAAAGTTCTCTGCCTAATCATGCTTAGTGCACCTTGGGGACACTTTGGTCTGGCATGGTCTAGAATGTTCTATTGACTCAGTGGTTGAAATAGAGTTGTCACTAGCATTTACCCTCCCAATTAGAGCTAATTCCATAGTCCATTTAGTGCCAGGACAAATGGTTTAGAAGTAATCTAGTGGTCCAACTTTCAACTGACCCTCATTGCAAGTTGTGGCATCAAGAGAGACTGGTGTGCCAAATTCAAATAAATTTGAATCTCCCAGAATGAAGAGAGGTTATTGTAGGCCTAAAAAATGTAGTCATGTGGCATCTCACTAATCGCCGATACCTCTCATGGGGTATGAGTTACAAGCCTCAAAATTTCTCTGCCCAATTGTGCTTAGTGCACCTCGGGAACACTTTGGTCTGACATGGCCTAGAATGTTCTACTGACTTAGTGGTAAAAAAGGGTTGTCACTAGAATTTTCCCACCCAAATGGAGCTAATGGAATCATTTGGTTCTAGGATGAATGGTTTGGAAGAAACTCATTAGTGCAACTTTTAATGGACCCTCACTACAAGTTTTGGCATCAAGCGAGACTAGTGTGCCAAATTCAAAAAAAATTGAATCTCCTAGAATAGAGAGAGGTTATTGTAGGCCTTAAAAATTTGGTCTTGTAGCATCTCATGAATCATCGATACCTCTCATGGAGTTTGATTTCTGAGCCTCGAAAGTTCGCTGGGCAATCATGTTTAGTGCACCTTGGGTATAGTTTGGTTCGATGTGGTCTGGAACATTCTACTGACTCAGTGGTCAAAATGGGGTTGTCACTAGAATTTACTCGCTCAATCAGAGCTAATGGCATAGTCCATTCAATGCTGGGATGAATGGTTTGGAAGTAATCCAGTGGTGCAACTTTCAACTGATCCTCACTACAAGTTTTGGCATCAAGGGAGACTAGCGTGCCAAATTCAAAAAAAATTCAAATCTCCCAAAATGGAGAGAGGCTATTGTATGTCTCAAAAATATGGTCATTTAGCATCTCATATATTTTAAATACCTCTCATGGGGTCTAAGTTATGAGCCTTGAAAGTTCATTGCCCAATCATGCTAATTAGTGCACCTTAGGGACACTTTGGTCTGGCGTGGTCTAGAATGTTCTACTGACTCACTAGTCAAAAAGGGGTTGTCCCTAGTATTTACCCACCCAACTAGAGCTATTGGTGTAGTCCATTCAGTGTCAAGATGAATGGTTTGGATGTAATCCAATGGTGTAACTTTCAACTGACCCTCACTACAAGTTTTGACATCAAGCGAGACTAGCGTGCCAAATTCAAACAAATACGAATCTCCTAGAACGGAGAGAGGTTATTGTAGGCCTCAAAAAAATGGTCTTGTAGTATCTAATAGATCATTGATACCTATCATCGGGTCCAAGTTTCAAGCCTTGAAAGTTCTCTGCCCAATCATACTTAGTGCACCTTGGGGACACTTTGGTTCGGTGTGGTCTGAAACATTGTATTGATTTAGTGGTTCAAATGGGGTTGTCACTAGCATTTACCCTCCAAACCAGAGCTAATGTTATAGTCCATTCAATGTTGAGATGAATGGTTTGGAAGTAATCTAGTGGTGCAACTTTCAACTGACCCTCATTGCAAGTTGTGGCATCAAGCGAGACTAGTGTGCCAAATTCAAACAAATTTGAATCTACCATAATGAAGAGAGGTTATTGTAGGCCTCAAAAAAAAGGTCATGTATCATATCACAGATCACTGATACCTCTCATGGGGTACGAGTTATGAGCCTCAAAATTTCTCTACCCAATCGTGCTTAGTGCACCTTGGGGACACTTTGGTCCGACATGGTTCAGAATGTTCTATTGACTCAATGGTCAAAACAAGGTTGTCACTAGCATTTACCCACCCAATTAGAGCTAATGGCATAGTCCTTTTGGTGATGGGACAAACAGTTCGGAAGAAACCCATTAGTGCAACTTTTAACTGATCCTCACTGTAAGTTTTGGCATCAAGCAAGACTGGCGTGCCAAATTAAAAAAAATTGAATCTCTTAGAAAACAAAGAGGTTATTGTAGACATAAAAAATGTGGTCCTATAGTAGCTCATGGATCATTGATACCTCTCATAGATTCTAATTTCTGAGCCTCAAAATGTTTTTACCCAATCATGTTTAGTGCACCTTGGGGACACTTTGGTCTGACATGGTCTGGAACGTTCTACTAACTCAATGGTCGAAATAGAGTTGTCACTAGCATTTAACCACCCAAATAGAGCTAATGGTGTAGTCCATTCAGTGTCAGGATGAATGGTTTGGAAGTAATCTAGTGGTGCAACTTTCAACTGACCCTCACTACAAGTTTTGGCATCAAGTGAGACTGGTGTGCCAAATTCAAACAAATTTGAATCTCCTAGAATGGAGAGAGGTTATTGTAGGCCTTAGAAACATGATCTTGTAGCATCTCATGGATCATTGATACCTCTCATGGGGTCTGAGTTACGAGCCTCAAAAGTTTTCTGCCTAATTGTGCTTAGTGCACCTTGGGGACACTTTGGTTTGGCATGGTCCAGAATGTTCTACTGACTCAGTGTTTGAAACGGGGTTATTGCTAGCATTTACTTGCCCAACTAGAGCTAATGGCATAGTCTATTTAGTGATGGGATGAACAGTTTGGAAGAAACCCATTGGTGCAACTTTCAACTGACCCTCACTGCAAGTTTTGGCATCGGGCAAGAATGGCATGCCAAATTCAAACAAATTCAAATCTCCTAGAATGGAGAGAGTTTATTGTAGGCCTCAGAAATGTGGTCCTGTAGCATCTGATAGATCATCGATACCTCTCACAGTGTTTGAGTTCAGAGCCTCAAAAGTTCACTGCCTAATCATGCTTAGTGCACCTTGGGGACACTTTGGTTCGGCATGGTATGGAATGTTCTATTGACTTAGTGGTCAAAATGGAGTTGTCACTAGCATTTACCCACCCAACTAGAGCTAATGGCATAGTCCATTCAGTGATGGGACAAATGGTTTGGAAGAAATCCATTGGTGCAACTTTCAACTGACCTTCACTGCAAGTTTTTGCATCAAGCGAGACCGGCACACCAAATTCAAACAAATTTGAATCTCCCAGAATGGAGAGAGGTTATTGTAGGCCTTAGAAACATAGTCCTATAGCATCTCATAGATTTTTGATATCTCTCATGGAGGCTAAGAACTGAGCCTCAAAAGTTCTCTTCCCAATCGTGCTTAGTGCACCTTCGGGACACTTTGGTTCGGCATGGTCCGAAGCATTCTAGTGGCTCAGTGGTCAAAATGGGCTTGTCCCTAGCATTTACCCACCCAATCAGAGCTAATGGAACATTCTATTTGGTGCTAGGATGCAATCCTTGAAGTATATCCCTTCACCCCAGGGAATCCTCATTTTACTTTAGACACATTTGACCAATTTTGACTCAATGACTCCAACTATTACATCATTTGATGATACAAATGTACATGGAATTAATACAAAATAAATATAAGGATACAAAATTAAGAGGATACAAATTGTATAAGGATAAAACATTCATAGTAAGGAAACTCATTTTTTGTACTTACATGGCATTAAGACAATACAAATGTGGGCTCTTAATATTTGCAAATCAACCCCATGAGCTCTTTTATATTTCAAATTTTTCATCTAATTTTTTATATACAAAATTTGGCATCTAAATATGCACTTTACATTTGATTGCTATTTTTATATACAAAATTTGGCATCTAAATATGCACATTACACTTGATTGTTGTTTTTATATACAAAATTTGGCATCTAAATATGCATATTACATTTGATTGTTGTTTTTATATAAAAAATTTTCCATCTAACTATGCACATTACATTTGATTGTTGGTTTTATATATAAAATTTGGCATCTAAATATGCAAATTACACAAATATAAAAAAAAAATAAGTGTCCTTTTTGCTCCAATCCCTACATTCGGAAGGTAGAAGAAAAGTTAATAGAGAATATAAGAAGTTTATATAGATTTGAGAAAAAGATTATGAGCATGTATAAGTAACTAAACAAACCAAAGAACATGACTAGACAATGCATAGTGAAGTTTACCATCATAAAAGATGGGCTAATCAAATGCACACCTCAATCTTCTATATCTATCATATATGTATCCAAGTGCATTTACAATTCACATACACAACCAAGTTTATTGGCTCAAATAAATAAAGAAAAAAAATACAATTAATTTATTGAACATAATCGTAATAAACATGGAAAACCTTGCAACTTAGTTGAACTTACCTATTGAAGTGTTCCTAAAGGGTTATCTCTGTGTTTGAGAGTATTCAATATTGATTCATGATCAATAGTACTAATAGTCCAAAGTTCATTTGTCTTTGGTTTTCCTTGATGTTTCAACAACTTAACATTGGCTGCTATAATAAGGTGTGAATACATGAGAATGGTTCTGTGCTTCTCATAGTCTTCAAATGCATGAATGCCATTATTTCTAATCATATATGTGTGCAACCATGTTCCCACAACAACATGTGACACTATTGGATATGTGAACATATCATCATCTACCGTCAATTGTGCAAGTTTATGCTTTCCTCGTACACAACATGCTAACCAGTAATCTAATCTCTCATCATTCCCTTATGGTGCAACCAATGAAAAAACATGTCATGGTTGTAGAAGATATGAAAGATGGTCGTAGTCAAGTGAAAAATCCATGTCATCATTTATTACAAAGACTGTGAGAGATAAAGGAGTAAGATAATGTGGAACCCATGTATCAACCCACTCACTTAACTCACATTGATCCTAATCACACTGAAGACAAATCGAACAATAACAAGCCAACTCTCATGTCCAAATGGCCCATGTACTAGCATCTGAGCTTCAAAATGAATGCATTTTTGAAGAATCTTTCATATTTTGACAATCCAGCCTATTTCCTATTGTGCCCAACTCAACCAACCAAAAGAATATATGCACTACTGAATCAAGAGCCCTATGACAATGCTAAAGAAAACCAATCAACAATAGAATGAGCATCAATGATTTATGCACCTGAAATACTTAGTTGCTCCTTAACTAGAGCTCTCTTTACACATGCACCTACTCCATCATGCTCCCATTTTCCATGACCGGCCTAAAAAAAACTAAAAATATGAGGTAGACCACTCTCTACATGCATTCTACATAACCAATAAAACATATGAGCATTTTTTAATTGACCTATGCAGTTATCTGACCAAATGAGATGTCTATCCATAGAAATATTATTTTCCCGCACCCACTCAAAATAATTCTCAAAGAAATATTGGACAAACTCAGATGAGTTCTATCTATCATTGCTCATATAAAAATGGTACTCTCTGATTATCTTCCGGTCATCTTCTGTACTATCAGGGGAATGTCTATATGTTATGTGCACAAAAATAGAAACCTAAATAGAATTGTAATATTGAGCTTGCAACTTGTTTTGGGGCTGCAATGTATAGTTCTCTACAAAGTCAACAACTGATATAATAGTGCCAATCAGGAAAGTGTCCTTACACATCCTTAATTGTTGATCCAATCATTGAGACTTGTGACTATGCCTTGCATACTTGTAAAAAATATTCTTCCTGAACTTTGAAATAAAATCAGCTACATTACATTCATTAGTAACCAACTCACATCTAGAGCCTTCACCTCCACTTTGCAATGTATATTTAATAGTTTCATGTACCTTTTTGTGGACAATTGTCTTTCAAAAATTGTGTTCACAACCCTCATGAAAACATTCAAAAAACTTCACTAGCCCACCACACTCTGAGCACTTGTCATTTAAGTAATCTTTTCTATAAAAGAAACATCCATCATCTCTAGGACATAAAAAATGATCTAGCAAGTCTCTTGATGATTTTGGAAGAGCACTTGCACCACACTCCTCCAACATTTCACTACTATGCAAAGTAGAATGAATGGATCGTAACAATTCATGGTGCATTGAAAACTCCACATGATATTTGCAACAACAAGTATTTCGAATCTTAAGAGGCACACAAAAAAAAGGCTTCAGGGATTCAAAATCTCTTTGTGATATTTGCAATGTTGGACGTGTCTCACAAATTGTTTTAACAACATTGTTTGACTCACCTCCAAATAATGTTTTGGATATGGGGTGCGGTCTCGAATGCCAATTCTCAACTTCAAGACATCCTTCACATTTGGTGACACTCTTGATTTAGATTACCAAAATAGTTGAATATGATCCTTCATAGCATAGGTAAGCTTCTTATCAAAATATGAAAGTCTCCCACCATAAGCCCATGTATCAATTTTAAGAGGATCATCAAGTCTTTCTCTTCTTGCAAGTGCTCTATCCAAAGTTTTATGATTTAGATTCAAGTCAACACAAGTTTGTCTCATCAAATGAGCCTTTCTCAAATGATGACTTACTAAGGAGGTTGTAATAACCCTCCTAGCAACTCTCTTATCTTTTTCCATGGTATTCTTCCCAATGGAATTGAGAGCACTAAAAATATTTCTCACAATAATAGCATTCCACTCTTTTTTCTTGTTCACACTAATCTTCAATTTGGCTAGTATACGTCTCATCCTCTACATCTTTAACAATTGCACAAACATTTGACATTTCTCAACTAACATCTTGTGGCTAAAAAATTGATCAAAAAGTTTTGAAACCCACAACCAAATGGTTCTTTCTGATCTCTTCCCATTGAAATTTCTCATTATGTTCTCATCAATTTCAAGTGACCATTTAGTTGTTCTTGAAGGACTCAATTTTGGAGTTTTTCTTTCTTCCACCAAAGGGACTTAATTTCTCATATAATATGGAGATGTGTAATATTGATTTGGTTCTTCTACACCATTATCATTGTCAATTCCTTCATATTCAATCAGTAGATTGTCATTGTCAAAGTCCACACTCCATTGTCCACATCTACATGTTCATTTTTAAAATCTCTCTCTCTCTCTCTCTCTCTCTCCCCCTCCCCCTCCTACTCTCTTACCTTCCACTTCTCTCTCTCTCCTACAATCTCTCTCTCTCTCTCTCTAATGCCCCTCCAACCCTATCAAGTTCTAATTATGTTCACTTGAAATTAGGAAGGACTATTTGTGAGAATGATCCTTCTTGAGATGGTTGCTTAAACTGAACCTCTTCCAACTTACCATAGCTTCATATTTTAATATGGGAAATAATAATATTGCATAGATATGTTCCTATGCATCTTCTTGTGTGTTAGCAATAGTTTAGGACTATTGGAAAGTTGGCTATACTGATGTATATGACTTAATATAGTGTTATCATAATGGAAACAAAGTCATATAGAAGTTTGGAGTCAGCGCACTTAATGAGAAGATTAGAAATTGGCTAAGTGTTGAAGATTGGACAATGTACAAAGTTCCTGTAGGTTAGAGCATTAGCGCATGTGTGTACGACTAAGTTATGGTGTGTGACCTAGAAGTTAAGTTGGTTAGACTATATTCATGCTTATTCTATGAGTGCATAATCAGATATACAAGTATGAGGAAGATACAGACAGTTGAAGTTGCACAACCAGTGTTTTCCAGTGAAGAACAAAGTAAGTAGCTGACTATTATCATTTTGAGTTGCGGTTAAATTATAATGATGTAAAGGCTATGAGCCTATTTTAATTAGGTTTCTGACATGTATATATGTTCTTTTGTAAACATGCTTGAGCCAATTCAATTGGAAGTATTGTATGTAATAGGTTTAAGGGCCGACCTAGTTATTTATTTTGTATGCACATATAAATATGAGATGCACCCATTGTACTTGGTATGGAAGTAGAAAGAGAGTTGTGATAAGTAGAGAAGAAGTTTGCAAAGAGAAATTAAGATGTATTAGAGCTTTGGAAGAGGTCAAAGCATCAACGCATCAAGGGAACTGATCTAACAAGTAGTGTCAAAGTGATAGTTCATCTAGTATATATAGTGTGTATCTGAGATCAGAAGGTTGTAGCCTTTATCACTTGAGCAGTGAGCTCTAGGGCAGTGTGTCCACTCCCCTAATAGGGACTATTGTAAAAAACTCCTAATAGGGTTTGACCCTTGACCAAGTCTACTATACTTAATATATTGTAAAGAAACTCCTAACAGGCTTAAGGATCTTCTAACAAGGATCACAAAACACTAGTATAGAATATTAGTGGGTGTCAATTCCCATTGAGGTTTTTACCTATTTGGGTTTCCCCATAACCATATTGGTGTCATGAGTTAATTTAATGTTTTATGTTTATGTGGATGATTATTTTAGTACTTAAGCATTTAAGTTTAGATAAAATTAAGTGAACACTAATTCACCCCCCCTCTCAGTGTTCCCATTCCTAACAATTGGTATCAGAGCTCTAGTCCTTAGCAAAAAATTTTAACCACTTGAGGAGATCATGGATGAAGCATAAATGAAACATCTAAAAAGAAATCTTGAAGCTTCTCTTGAAGACCTGGACCAATCAGAAAGAGAAATTGAAGAACTAAAATAAAAAGTAAGTGATGCTCAATTAGTTATCAAAAGGCTAAGAAAGGATTTGGAAGAATGCTCTAACATTGACTTAGGAGCAATGGTCAAAAATCTAAATGAAGAAAATACATCTTTAAAAGAAATTCTTAAAGAATCTAATGATAAGTTGATTAACAATCAAGAAGTCTATGAAGAATAGCTCAAAGACAACCTTCAACTCAATCAGGGATTAAGGAAAGAAAACATGGAAATCTTGGAGCTAAGAAACAACAAAGAAACCTTGGAATCTAAATTAAAAGAAGCAAAGAATCACATTGACAAATTACACACTAGTTCTGATTTGATAGAATCTTAGTTGTATGCAAGAAGAACCAAAGGAGACACTAGTTGCATTGGATACAATGAAGCACAAAATCAGATTGACAACATGTGAGCAAGAAAGAATACACAAAAAGACTCTACAGATGCTAAGAAGACTGAAGATCAAACTAAAGATAATGGTGAACCACTTAAGGATGAGTGCAAGCAAGTAGACCGTACCTGTTATGCATGTAAAAAGAATGGACATATAGCAAGGAACTGTACAAAGGTAAGACCTTTTAATTGCTATTGTCATTCATTCAATAAATTTGGTCATAGAGCTATGAATTGCAAGACAAGTTAAAAGAATAGGACTCAGCATGATCAGAGAAATCAAAATCAATCAAATGTAAGAAGTTCTTAGAATGTTACATGTCAGATATGTAACTATAATGGTCACTCAGCTAGACAATGTAAAATGGTGACTCATGTCAATGCACCAAGGAATATAAGGCCTCTAGTCATTTGTCACTCTTGTAACAAGGCTAGACACATCTCAAATTTTTGTAGATCAAGGACGCAAGTTCAGGAAAGCTCTAAAAAGATCAAAGAACTAGTCTAGGATCCCAAAGGAGAAGTCAAGTTTGTGAAAGCCTCAAAAGATGTGAGCTTGATTTGGTCAGAAGAAAAGAAGGATAAAGATGACGAGTATGTATTGGATGCATCCATAGTGGATGCACCCTCTACATTTGCATGAATGGCCCTCAGGGTCATGGGGGGAGCTAATTTAGTTCTAGACCCCTGCATGGCTAGTATACTCACTATCAGAGTATGTGCCTTTGGACTTAAGCTTTTGGAGATTAGAGGAACCTTTGTGCAAGAGCGTACTAGTTGATTGTTTATAGAATGAAAGTTGAAAATTTTCAAGTGACAGCCTAGTTTATGCGACAAGCATTAATGGAAAAATTTTTACCTTAAAGTACATAGAAGTTAGATGATTTCTCATTGCATTTGAATTAAGAGAAGAAGAGTCTTAGAAGTTGATTGAGAAGGATTACAGTTTGATTCATTAGGTGATTTTTAGTGCATTTGATTTGTTGCAAAAACCCTAGTTCTTCACCTCGATTTAGAATCTCTTGGAAACCTTTGTGAAAGCGATATACAAGTAAGTCATGGCTACTCCTATAGTATTTGATATTGTAGAGAAGAAAAGATGTGTTTAAGAGACATCCATTTATGTCTACTCTAGATGACCTAGAAGGGGCATTCTCCTAGATGCCTATGGGTGTTATGCATGTCAAGGACATTAGGGCATACATCTACTATAAGAAAGAACCAATAGGATTGGATAGATTCAGAGCGCACATGGAAACCATGCTAAAACTAGACAAAACCTTCTTGGATGAGTATGCACAGTGGGATAATCACCCTATAGTGGAGTATGTTATGACATATGAGTTATATGAATCATAATGGATCAAATTCTTTTGAGCAGGATTCATGATGACCTATTTTGGATAGGTGAAGTGCCGATTAGAATGACCAGTGACCTAATTCATGAGTTAACAGGCCTATCAAAGACAAACATCATCCTTCCAATGGGAAAAGATGTAAGGAAGATTGTTGAGAAAACTTTCAAGTCAAGGAGTGATAGGCGTGGAATGACCATCGAGCTTATTGAGGATAATGACATCAAATTGATGTCTATGATACTTGGTTATAGGTTTCAACACACCAGCAGGGTGAACAGTGTGTCTGCAGCCACAATTATTGTAGCCATAATAATTGTTAATGAAAATGGAGAGTTCAACCTATGTGAAATCTTGCATGCATATTTTATTGATAACATTAAGGCAATCAAGCATGATAAGACCAAATATTTAGATTTGGGTCTTTGATCATCCATATGTACTTTCACATTGTTGGAAAAGTATCAGATTTGTATCTAGACAAATCCATTCCCACAATGCCTCAGATATCTCTCAAGGCATGTACTGAGAGCACCTTGAAGGATTACATGACATTTGAGCTAAAAAAATTTAGGGCTAAGATGAAAATGAGGTACATGATACCATAGAAGATAGTGGAAAAGTACAAGGACACTATTTTCTTCATGGTTGAAAGAGACACAACATGCATGGAGGCAATTGAACCAAGAACTGAATGGATACATCCACTTGGATATGAAGTGGAAGAGCCTATCCTAAAGGATTATGCTCAAATTCTATTAGCAGTACCCAAAGACCCTGATGAACCTAGATGGGGAACCTATGAGGAGAAAATAAGAGAGGTAGATGCAAAACTAAACAACACAACAACAAAGAGAAAGGTTGCCAAGGTCACCTCTGAGATCTTAATAATTCATGGAGCTTCTCAAGAAGACCTAGACAAAGCAAGGGAACAAAAGATTTCTTTGGAATTAGAGAGTGCAAATATAGCCAAGGCAAAATTAGATGATCCTAAGCTGAAGAATAGAAGGGTAAAACTGACGATACTCCTTCTGCACCCAAGGAAACCATTGACCTTACTACTCCTCCTAAGTATAAGGCAATGCCAAAGAGGAAGAAAGAGATTGGCATCAATCATCCATCCTCAAGGGTAACAAGGAATAGAAGAAACACTCAAGAACCTCTTGAAGCAATTTTTAAACCCAATCTCAGTGTGCTAAGTGCAAGAATAATCAATGAATGCATAATTGATCAAGTAGAGAAATTTTATGAAAAATATAGTGAGATAGATAAATATGAGATACATGGAATGATAGTCAAAAACATGCTAAAATTTAAGAAGATAGTCTTGGAACTTAAGACTATGATCCTTGAAAATGTATGGAACATCCTAGAATTCCAAAAGAGACAGGCTATAGAAGAAGATCTACGGATAAGGGAAAAGATTCTAGATGATAGTCTTCCAATATGTTCCTTAGAAGAGAAGTCTTTGTTGTTAGAATTAGTAAACCCTCATCTCAGAACTAAGTCAAGGATTCTGCACATTATGGACAAGAATTATGATCTTGTTGCTAAAGAAATAGAGAAAGCCTTCAAGAAAGTATTCATGGACGGGAACATGTACCCTCCTACTATGCCCATAGAAAAATCATCCTTGAAGGAATTCAAGGTGGAAGAGCCCACCAATGCATTAGTGAAAGGTCCTCAAGATTTAGTGCCTGCAATGGAAACACAAACAGAGGTAGATAAGTCTACATACATGAAAGAGTCACTAAAAGATAGCACCATTATCATTGATAATGTAGAAATAGCCATGGTGGCCACAGATACTGACTTGGACAAGTTTGAAGAAGCTTTTGTGAGCACACAAGAAGTTGAAATTTTATGTAGCAACTCACCTCCCACCCATCAAGAAGAAATATCAGTTGAAGATATAACAAAAGAAAAGGAAGAAGGAAGAAAAGAAAGAGAGAAGGAATTAGAAAAAAAAAAGAAAGAGATAAAAGTAAGAGAGAAAACAAATGAACCATCAATTGAATTTTTGGTTAAACAAGAAGTGATGGATAACACACCTATCACCCCCTCAGTATCATTTTTGTCAAGTTTGACACCTGACACAACCAGTTTGGACTCATTGGGAGAAGAAGACCTGATCAAGATCAGTGTCCTAGCTATGGAGAAGGAAAAGGAGAAATAGGTAATGAGGAATCCCTTGTTTGTTGAATTGGTCAACATATTGAATAGTCTATTGTCTTCAGACAAGAAAGTGTCTAAAGTACATTCAGTTGATGATGTTAGCAACATCATCACAGTATTCAAAAGCAATTTCTTTAGCCTAGAAGAATCTGCATCCTTAGTTATAGAAGAAAAGTATATGAAGAAAAGGATCAATGAATTGGTTAACAACTATGCACTTGATCTAAGCTCACTAAAGGTTGGTCAAGCATCCATTAAGGAGTTTGCGGCAAAGGGAAGAAAAATCATTGTTGAATGTATGAACCAAGATAAATTAACTGGTGATCTGTACAAAAAGGTACAAGAAGCAGAAGCCATGATAGAAAGCATCAGGAAATTAGTTGAAGATCCATCTATGGATGTGACCATGTGCAATAATGTCTACCAAGGATAGTTAGACAAGATTGAGAAGACATAAAGAGAGATTATCAAGATAAGGGCTAGGAAGATTCAGCTAAGGAATGCTCTTGTGCCCTCATTAGACATACTAAATTAGAATATCAAGGAGATTAATGCCACCATGGTAACATATGATCAAGGTCCTACCATAGATTTGGAGAAGATGGAAAAGATGTAGTATGCACTATGTGCCCATCTCCAAATTGTCAATTCTTTAATAACATTTTGGAAGAAGGAGATTCAGAACTTGCAGATTGCATATTCGGATGTATTATCATAGTAAGTTTTTTGAAGATTTAGTTTTGACACACCTTTTTCATTAATGTAAAAGGGGGAGTATGTATAGAATATGGATTATAGATATGTATAGGGAGTTATAAGATAGAAGTTTGTGTATAAGACAAAATATTTTTGTATTAAGGGACAGTTAGCTACTTTTCCATATTCCTTTGTTGCCATTAATGAAAAAGGGGGAGATTGTTAGAAAGTTGGATATATTGATGTATATGACTTAATATAGTGTTGTCATTATGGAAACAAAGTCATATAGAAGTTTGGAGTTAGCACACTTAATGAGAAGATTAGAAATCAGCTAAGTGTTGAAGACTGGATAGTGTACAAAGTTCCTATAGGTCAGAGCATCAGTGCACGTGCATACGACCAAGTTATGGTGTGCAGCCTAGAAGTTAAGTTGGTTAGACTCTATTCATACTTAGTCTATGAGTGCATAATCAGATATGCAAGTATGAGGAAGATATAGACAGTTGAAGTTGCATAGCGAGTGTGTGCCAGTGAAGAATAGAGTAAGTAGCCGACTGTTATCATTTTGAGTTGTGGTTAAATTGTAATGATGTAAAGGTTATGTGCCTATTGTAATTAGGTTTCTGACATGGATATATGTTTTTTTGTAAACATGCTTGAGCCAATTCAATTCGAAGCATTGTATGTAATAGGTTTAAGGGCCAACCTAGTTGTTTATTTTGTATGTGCATATAAATATGAGATGCACCCATTGTACTTGGTATGGAAGTAGAAAGAGAGTTGTGATAAGTAGAGAAGAAGTGTACGAAGAGACATTAAGATGTATTAGAGCTTTGTAAGAGGTCAAAACATTAGCACATTGGGAACTAATCTGACAAGTAGTGTCACAATTATAGTTCATCAAACAGATATAGTGTGTATTTGAGATTAGAAGGTTGTAGCCTTCACCACTTGAGCAGTGAGCTCTAGGATAGTGTGTCCACTCCCCTAATAGGGACTATTGTAAAAGACTCCTAATAGGGTCTGACCCTTGACTAGGTCTACTATACTTAATATATTGTAAAGAAACTCCTAACAGGGTTAAGGATCTTCTAACAAGGATCACAAAACACTAGTACAAACTATTAGTGGGTGTCAATTCCCATAGGGGTTTTTACCTATTTGGGTTTCCCTGTAGCCATATTGGTGTCATGAGTTAATTTCATGTTTCATGTTTATGTAGATGTTTATTTTAGTACTTAAGCATTTAAGTTTGGATAAAATTCAGTGAACACTGATTCACCCCCCCTCTCAGTGTTCCCATTCCTAACAAGGACCTTAATGCTAAAAGGATCACCTGATAGACTTATATGCTTTTATGAAAAATTATTTATTATTTATGTGTACCTTAGGTTAGTTGATTATAATCACTTAAGGGTTAGATGTGTTACCTTCTCTAATAACATTACTTGGGATTAGACATGATTAATGCATTTAGGGTTATATGATTTGTTTATCTTGATTTGATAATGAGATATTTTGAGTACATGCCTAATGGTTAAATGGGTTTTTGAAAGTTAATAGATGATTTATATTTACATGATAATGTTATGATGCATTGTTTTTATTTAATATGGAAAAGAGATTATTCTGGTACTAACCATACTAATCCAATTATGCTTTGTTGATGTCACTGTCTAATGTGAGTGTAGGATGAGGGGAGGTAGTTGTAGTTACTCCTATAGGAGGTCCACATGATGTCGCACTCTCCCTCCTTGTTTTCTATTGTGTGTCTATATATATATATATGCATGTCAGTTGGTGTTGCAGGATATAGGTACCAGCCATCGACTCCACCTGGCTACACAGGGTTGAGTGTGCCTTCAAAATCCTTGAACTGTTGTTGTGTGGAGATATTACCAATATTACTCTCAAGGTTACCCATGGACTTAGATTTCCATTTAGGAGGTTACCCTAGTTAGGGGATTTTAATGTAGTTTATGTTGTGGTCTTGTGAATTTTGATTCAACGTTGTTCTATGATTTATGATGTGAGTTAGATTTATCCTTGTAAGTATATGTATATATATATTTATTATATATGTGCTATATTGATTGCATGTTATATAGGTATGTGTATATGTGGGTGCACACACATATATCCATGCTTATATAGATAATGGTAATTGTATGTCTTTTAATGATTTTTAAAATGGTATGTTATTTATAATAATTAAATGAAGTGTATTAAATAAAAGTGAAAATAGTAATAATAATAATAATAAAAGGATAATGCTCTTTGTAGTAAAAATAGCTATCTAGGAGGGAGTTGAACTCGAGACCTCCTAGAAGTTAGGCGAGTTAGTTTTTGTGTGTGTTGTGTTTTCCTTGATAGTTATTTGTTGAGTTTCCTGGTTATGGTTTTCTTTTGAGACTATTTTAATTAAATTTATTAAAACTTTGTTAAGTTCTTACGGGAATTATTTGGTTGCTCCTCCAACCACATATTTGGAGGATAAATAATTGAAGTTTGTGTGTGAAGAGGAGATTGAGAATTTTTGGACGATTTTTTTTGGAGTGGTCTATAATTGATTTTTTCAAGGATTTTAATTGAAATCTTATGTGAGTTTGAGAGTCTCTAGTTGGTGAATTAAAGTGTGTGAGGATTGCTTGGAGTTGATTGCCAAAGGAAGCTTTCCAGAACGCTATCTACTCAATGATTGAAGTTTTGAAAAGATTCTCCAGCCAAGGGAAGATGATTCTCCGCAGGACCCCAGGTAGGGTCTAAACTGGGAAGAATCTCCATTCTTCCTTTGTGTGTGTGAATGTGTTAGTATATGATATGATATTTCATTATAATATGATTTTTTTACTATGTATCAAAAAGAATGATTTGTAAATGTCTTATCCTATGTGTATTTCTACTGTGTTTCTGGGAAGTAAATTGAGTATGGTTATATAGTTCTTATTTATTTACTTTGTATTATGAAATCTTCCTAGAAAGTTAGGAATTCTTATGATCAAGTGGAAGGATGTTTTTATCTATTATAGAATGAAATAGGGTAGTTTAGGAGGAAATAGGAGGGGTTAGAAATGAGATGCACTTCTTTTTCCTACTCTTTTTCTCTTGCAGGCTCCTTTGTGATTCATAGTTTTTAATTTGATTTAATTTAGTCTAAGGATTAGGTAATGTTGAGGATGTGTTTTGGATGTGGTACTGAGGTCCCTGCATTAGGTTGACCTCAAGGAACCTTTCCCAGGCACTCTCCATGCCTTAAAAAGTCATTTTTCTGGTCTTTTCGGGCAATTTTGTATTATTTCGTAAAAGTGTTATGCAGTGTCATATGACATTGTATTCATACTCATACGACCTTTGGTCAAATGTCGTATGGGAATGCATACATTGTCATATGGGTTAAAATTAATTTTAAAGTGTTTTTGGGAAGTTGAAAATTTAAATTTATGGTAATGTTTTACAGTGTCGTACGACATTGTAGTCATACCCATATGAAGCTTTGTCAAATTTCATATGGGAATGCATACATTGTTCTACAAGTTTGTACAAATTTTTTTTTGGAGTTTTTAGGGTTTCAGGGGCTCAAATTTGTAGGTCTTATACATTTGGTAGGATTTATACAAATACAACATTTCAGTATAAGTTTGATACTTTAATTTCTTATACTTTAAGTTATATTTGTATAAAGAAATTAAATACATTCCAGATTGTTTGAAATAGGTTTCAGCTTCATAGGAGTTAAGATGAAGATTATTGATTTTGGGTTTTCCCAAAAAAAAATTAGACTTAGCAAAATTTCAGGCTCATGAGATTTCCATAAATGGATGTTATTTTATTGCATGTGGAATTTTTTATCACCTATGTATGTTTTTTACTTGTTTCTTTGAGGTTATATGGTTTACTTATGATGTTTTTGCACTTGGCATAGACTTGAGCTTAGTTTATGAGGCTAGGACTTGTTTCGGTGGCCTATGTGCATGGGAGGGTTCCTTAGACTTATAAATGAGCCTTGGAAAGTTGTACTTATGCATGTAGAAAGTTTTATTTTTTCTTCAAGATTTCTTGTGATAGACATTCTTCCAATGGTTCTTGTTATGTATATGGATAAGGTTAGGACTTGCTCTGAGTGCTTGAGTGCACAGGGGAGTTTCCTAAACCTATGAATCGAGACTTGGAAGTGTTATCTTCTATTTGTGGCTTGTGATGGGGTAAGGGAATAGAAACCCTAAGTGAGTGGATCACCATAGGTGTTGGAACCCTAAAGTGGTTGCCAGATGATCCTATGGGTGGGTTTGTAAAAAGTGATAGCCTTAAAAATTAACCTGGGAAGGGGGGATTCAAAAGATAATGAAAGAAAACATAATAATGGCCACATAGACCTGATTGGAGTACTGGGACCAAGGATAATTGCCAGGGTGGATCCGGACTGGGGTTACATGGTTGCCAGGGTGGATCCCAATTTACAAGTTGTGTGATGACACTCAGGTGGTCTCCTAGAACCTTAACCTCAGTGTCATATTACGATGATATTTTATGTGCTTTATTCTTGTTCTTTTGAGTCTTGTATTTATTGGTGTTTGAGACTTAGATTTCCTTAAGGTCTTGAGAGTACCTTGGTTCTATCTCCTAGTACGGGGGGTGGAACTTTACCAGTTTCACATGGTTGGGTGGAAAATCTCTTTCGAGGTATTGTTCATGGTTCGTATCATGGCTTGGATTCTGAGTTGTTTAATGGAGAATTTTTGACTCTTGTATCATGTATCTATATCTTTTGAAATAAAGATGTAAATATGTATTGTAAGCCTTGGGCCACTTGATGTAATTATCTTTCTATATACCTTCGGGAAATGTGCAGCGACTATAATTATGTTTGTAAAAGGAAATTGTAAGAAAGAAGTTATGTATATGGAAAGGGTAGTATTAGGAATCTAAAAGGGGATTGAATATGGTTAAATCAATATCAATAATTTTACCTTATATCTCTTGTGAATTTTAAATGAAATTGAAAGTAATGGTTCTATGCAAACCTTTGTAATGCAAGTACTTATGGATGTAAACTTTTTTAAAAGGAAAGTTGTTTTGATATATGGTTAGTGAAAAGATATGCTAAGGGTTCAAGGGTATCTCCAAGTGAAATTATAAGGGAAAAGGAAACATGCATGTTATTGAAAGAAGTAGTGGGATGTGATTTCTTAAATGTATAGTTCAATGTGAGTGATGTCTAGTTATTCAAACTAGGGTTTAATATAAATCCTTTACTAGATGTTTACAAGGTTATAGATGATAATTTTTGGAAGTTAAACTTGTGGCAAAAATGATTCATTAAATGGTTTATGTTGGTTATAAATATATGGTTAAATACTTTACGCTCTTTCTATTATTATCTTGAAATGAAAATAGAAAGTAAGGACTCTTAATGGAAAAGCTTAATTGAGTTTTCATGGTGCAATCGAGTTGAGCATAGATAAGGTTAAGGAGTAAATAAATAGGAAGGAATAAATGTACTATGTTTTGGTTTCATTTTTAGAAGTAAATGATGTGTTAGTTTGGTAAAGAAAATGAATTCAATTATTTCATTAAGGTAATTGGTTTGAAGTAGAATGAAAGTAATGTCTTAATGTAAATTGAAGTTGAAATAGAAATAGAATTTGTTAAATTAAGTAATACTTGATAATGGTAAATGAATTCATTAAGGGAACCTTAAGGAATGTACTTGTGAATGGTTATGATGATATGTTAGAATGTTAAGAAAAAATAAATTTGTTACTTGTAATTTTAGGTCATAGACCTGATTCCTTATGGGTTCCCTGGTGGGGACATTACTCTCTCTCTCTCTCTCTCTCTCTCTCTCTCTCTCTCTCTCTCTCTCTCTCTCTCTCTCTCTCTCTCTCTCTCCCTTCTATCTCTCTCCTACTCTCTCTCTCTCTCTCTCTCTCTCTCTCACACACACACACACACACACACAGAACTATAGCCTTCACCTCCACTTTTTAATGTATATTTAAAGTTTTAATATACCTTTTTTTGGACAATGTACCTTAAATGTTCTTACATCAATTTTAATGCCACTATTAGTTTCTAGAACAAATGATGAGCGTACGGTGGTTCTACATCTATGTGAAATTTCTTTTCAAGAATTAAAAAAGTAGTGATTATATTCAATCGAGGGGAAGTCCATTGACATCTACTTATTCAGTATAGTTAGACTACCGACTTTACAAGGAGTATGTAGAAAAATCTCGTGCTAGATACTTTTAAGAGGACTTTGGCTGAAATTGTCTGTCAACAGATCAACCGAGCAGGTATTTTTTTGTAATCATTTTGTATATCAAATAATATAATACATACTAATATAAAAATTTATATTATAATATTAATGCTATACTATTATTAATTAATATTAATATTTAAAAAAATAATTTTTAATATATATTTTAAAATTGAAAAAAATACACAACACAATTAATATTAACATAACAAAAATATAATTTAATATGAAACTTGAATTTGAAAAAAGAGGTGCAATTGGAATTTTAAAATAGGCAGGAAGTTTCGAATATCTGATATTATCAGATATCCAAAAATTTTAGATATTTGATTAGGCTTGGTATTTGCTTGGGCATTACCAAACGTGGGTGGTCAACCATTTAGGCATGTTTCACGAGATAGTTCTTGATACCGAGACTTCGACCATGTAGCTAATGACTATTTTTCACCCAAAATTGATGAAACAAAAAGGGTTTCTTAAAGACATTATCAGCTTTCCATCAATATAATTGCTCTCAAATTTTAAGTTCAATAAGTAATTATTACTTATTTTTCAATTGAGTTATCTTTAAAGTCGTAATTGGCACACTGATTGAAAAACAACTATAAATTTCAAACCGTTTAACCTTTTTTAAATCCAAAATATGCATCACATTCAATGCTTCGGCTACTATATAAAAAAAAGTTTTGAATTTTTTAAAATTTTGAATTAGTTAAGGTGGTCAGACACGAGATTTTTTTTATTCTGAAAAAGTTGTAGCAAAAATATCATAATTAATTATTTATTTGACCAAAAATTACAAAAAAATATGTGTTACATCTGGGCACAAGTCTACTACTTATATCTAAAATCTTGGGAAAATATATCATCATTTGATTGTGATTAAGGTGGTCAAACATACACGTACTCTTTATCTTTTCCCTAAAATTTTTGTACTGCTACATTGAAATCTAAAATTTTGAACAATTAAATAAAAAAAATTCAAACAAGGGCTAGTAGTTTAGAAACTACATTTAATTTCCTACAAATTCTATTCTTACAACTTTTTCACATAAGGTTCATAAGATGTTCAACATTTTACGTCAAGTTGACTAACCTTGATTTTCTAATTTTTCATTTCCACTTAAGGCCATAGTTTTGTATACCATGATCCTGCATATATCCCTTTCCTACCTCGACTTTTCTAGATCTAGGATTTTTTTGTGTGTTTTTTGAGCCATGATTTCTTGCATGTGTCTTTACCAACCAATGTCGAGTTGTTTTTTATCCTAAGCATTATTTTTGGAGATTTTTTTTCTTGTTAGGATTGGGAACACTAAGAGGGGGTGGGGTGAATCAGTGTTCTATATATTAATGCTTTTTCTAATATCTTAAAACTTAACTTAATTGCTTAAGTACTGAAATGAATATCAATGCAAGTAAGATAAATAATCATAACACATGACACCAAATATGATTATGGGGAAACCTAAATAGGTAAAAACCCCGGTGGGAATAGACACCCACTAAGAACTACACTAGTGTATTATGATCCTTGTTAGAAGGCCTTGCAACCCTATTAGGAGTTGATCTTTACAATTATTTTAGTACAGTGACTTGGTTAAGGGCCGGAACCTGTTAGGAGTCTTTTACAATTAACCCTGTTAGGGGTGAGGACACACTATCTGGGAGCACACTGCTCAAAGGGGTGAAGGCTACAACCTTTTGAATCTAAGATACACACTATATCTGCAAGGTGAATTGCTGTTGTGACACTGTTTGTTTGATCATTTCCTTTTGTATGCTGATGCTTTAGCCTCTTGTAACTCACTACAACATTCTACCTTCTCTTTGCATACTTTTTCTCTACTCCAATCAACTTTCTATTTCATTCCATACTTAATTACAAGGGCACATGTCTTATTTATATGTGCATAAAAAACTATTCATTAAGTCAGCCTATAACTAATTACATACAACACTTCCAAATGAATTGGCTCAAGCGTGTTTACATATGATCATATTAACATGTCTATGACCTAAATACAATAGGCACATAGCCCTTACAAAACAATATTATGATCGCTAACCAAAATACAAACAACCAGCTTCATTCTCTGTTCAGTTCTACTGCTCACTGACTATGAGTCTTCAATAGGTTGTATCTTCATCATACTGACTCATCTGATCATGCACTTTTAGACTTAGCAAGAATACATACCAACAATATTATCTTCAAGGGTGCATTCCATAACTTGGTCATACACATGTGCACTGATGCTTTGTTCACTTGGTGCTCTGCTGACTGTCCAGTCTTCCATAGTTAACCAAATTCTGATGTTCTAACTAGTTGTGCTGACTCCATAATATCATATGAATTTTTTTCCATAATGAAAACACTAAACATAGTCATATACATCAGTATAGTCAACTTTCCAACAATCTCCCCCTTTGTCATTAATGGCAACAAAGGAATATGGTGAAGTTACTAACTGTATCCTTATACAAAATTTTCTAACATATACTCTAACTTATATCTCCCTTCTACTAAATTCTCTACTCCCCTTTACATCATAGACATAGCTTCATATTCTCCCTTCTATTATATATACTCTACTCCCCCTTTGACATTAATGACAAAGGTGCACACAAAAGTGTATCTACAAGTACTTGCAAGGTGAGTACATCCGGATATGCTATCTTTAAGTTTTGGATCTCTTGTTGCCAAAATGTTGTCAGTGCATTTACAGTCTAGAGATGGGTACACATAGTATATGTAAAATTCTCTACCTTCTCCAAATCTAAACTCTGACCCTGATCATATGTCATCATAGTGGCATCGATCTCCTTGATATTCTGATTTAACACATCCAATGAGGGCGCAAGACTATTGCTCAGATGAGTTTACCTTGCCCTTATCTTAGACATTTCTTTTTCTTCTTTCTCTATCTTATCCACTTATCCTTGGTAAACATTGTTACACATATTTACATATGTGGAGGGATCTTCCACTGATTTCCTTACTACATCTATCATAGCTTCTACTTCCTAAATTTTCTTGTAAATTTTTGTAGTCAGTTTGTCCTAGTTCATATAGTCTGCTATGATTTTCCTTCCTTTAACTGTAGTCTCTTTCAATGAAGCTTAACCAACCTTCAGTGAGTTGAGGTCAAGTGCGAAGTTTTTTGTTAGTTCATTCAATCTTTTCTTAAGATACTTTTCTTTTGCAACCTTGGATGCTGATTCTTCGAGGCTAGAAAAGTTTTCTTTGAAACATGTCATAATGGAGCTAACATCATCTACTGAGTGTATGCTTGACACTTTCTTGTCTACAGGAAATAAGCTATTCAAATGTTGTCTGACTCAATAAATAATGGGTTCCTCATAACCTATTTTCCTTTTTCCTTCTCCATTGCAAGTACACTGATCTTAATCAAGTCTTCTTCTCCCCATGAGTCTAGGCTTGTAGTGTCAGGAGTCAAACTTGACAATAATGATATTGAGGGTTTTGGGGTAAGGAGTGAATTTTGACTAACATCCATTACCTCAGTCTTTGCAATCACAGGTTCATTTTTCTTCTCTTCATCCTCTTTCTCCTTTTCTTCTTCCTTTTCCTCTTCATCTTCTTGTCCTATTATGTCTTCAAACTACACTTCTTATTGCTGCATAGGTGAATTATCACCGCATAGAGTTTCAGATTCTTGTGTACTTAAAAAAGCTTCCTCAAACTTATCCAAGTCCTTATCTATTGCCGCCATTGATATTTCTATGTTATGAATCACATTTGTGTCTTTCTTGTCTTCAGGCATAGGAGCAAAATCCTATGGACCTTTCATAGGTGCATTTATACCCTCAGCTACTTTGGCTTTCTCAATAGGAACTTGGGTTGTGGGCATAGATGTTGGTTGCATGCATTATTCTAAAAACACCTTCTCAAAGGCTTTTTCAGTCTCCTTAGAAATCAATTCATAATCCTTATTCATAATATGAAGGGTTCTCATTTTGGCTCTAAGGTGCAGCTTTACTAAGTCCATTAATAAAGAATTTTCTTCAATTGATCATACTGGCAGGTTGTCATCCAGTGTCTTTTCTCTTATTCTAAAGTCTTATTTAGCAGCTTGTCTTTTCATTGTGTCCAAAATATCCCAAATTTTATCTAGAATCAATGTCTTTAGTTCTAGCACAGTCTTCTTGAATTTGATCATATGTTTGATTAGCATATCATGGATCTCTGATTTGTCTTTCTCATGATATCTATCATAAAATTTAGATATATGATCAAGTCTAGATTCATCTACCACTCTAGATCTCAACACTTGTAAACTTGGTAGGAATCCTACCTCAGGAGGTGGTTCAACATTTCGGCCTTAGTTTCTTATGTCTCTTGATGATGGATGGCTTGGAGTTGTCTACTTATTTATCTTTGTCATCTTATTGGGCTTTGGTGGTAGAGTGGAATCACTAGGAGTGGGTGCATGAGTGCTATCAACTGCAGATGTGGGCACAAGAGTGTCTTCTTTCATTTTCATCATTTTCTCCTTGGGGTCATCAGACTTCTCTATTTTGACTTCACCAGTGGGTGCGCTCTCAATTTGCATTTCTATCTATGCTTCTCTAGCTTTATCTAGGTTAGCTTGAGTGACACCATGAATCTTAAGTATTTCAAAGCTAATTCTAGAATCTTTCCTCTTGGTTGCAACACTATTTAGGACTGCATCAACCTATCTAGTCTTCTCCACATAGGTTCCCCATCTTGGTTCATTGGGATCCTTGGGCGTTGATAGTAGAACTTGTGCATAAGCTTCCAAAACTTGTTCCTCCACTTCATAACCAAGTGGATGAATCCACTTAGTTCTAGGCTCACTAGCTTCCATACAAGTTATGTCTATATCCACCATGAAACAAATTCTATCCTTATACTTCTCAACTATATTCTCACATATCTTATACCTTCTCTACATCTTTATCCTGATTGTTTTGAGTTCCAATTCTATGAATTCTTTCAAGGTGCTCTCTGAAGATGCCTTGAATGAAATTTGAGGCATTGTGGGAATAGTCTTATCTAGATAAAGGTCTGATACTTTACCAACTATATGGAAGTACATATAGATTATCAGAAATCCAAAACTAAATATCTTACTCTTATCATGCTTGATTTACCTGATATTGTCCATCAATTGTGCATGCAAGATCTCACACAAGTTGAATTCACCATTCTCTTTCACAATCTTGACAGCTACCAGAATAGTGGTTGCAGACAAACTATTGACCCTATTTTCATGCTAAAACCTATAACCAAGAATCATAGCCATTAACTTGATGTCTTTCTCCTTAACTGGCTCTATGGTCATACTACGCTTGTCACTGTGTGACTTACAAGCCTCCTCAACCAATTTCCTCACATCCTTATCAACAGGAAGAATGACACCTATTCTTGATAGACCTATCATCTCATAAATGAGATTAGCTATGATGTGAATTGGAACTTCACCTATCCAGAATAGGTCATCATGAATTCTGCTAAAAAAGATCTTAATCCATTCAGATTCATAGAATTAACATGCTATGGCATACACAATGATTGGGTGATTTTCAAGGTGCGTGAACTCATCTATGAATTTTTTATCAGGATTCATCATTGTTTCTAGGTGTGACCTTATTCTATGTAAACCAACTGGTTCCTTCTTGCAATATACGTATGCATGTATGTCTCCTACATGCATAATGCTCATTGGGGCTCTAGAAAAGGATCCTTCTAGGTCATCTATGGTGGATTTGAAAGGTTGCTTCTTAAATACATATCTTTTCCTTTCAAAAACCTCAAAAATGACTAGAGTAGCCATAACTTACTTGGTGAATCATTCAAATATGTTTGTAAGGGTTTCTGAATTGTTGCGTCTGAACTAGGGCTTGCAACAATCTATCTCCCTTCTTCGCTAATAAATCTAACTCGCATAAGATAGTATTTAGATTAAATGCATTGATATAAAAAAATACCCTAGAAAATTATAAAGAAAGGTAATTTTTTTAATCACATCACTAATTTGTGCATGTCTAAATACTGGTGTCCTTCAAGTGATTTGATTCTTGTCATGCCCACTACATATGAGAATAGTCTCAACTAGTGAGGTTATATAAGCATATAGAGATTAAATACTCTTTTAGAATGAAATTTATCTTAACAAAAGATCAAAGATATATAATTAGGACATATAAAACAAGGTGAATAAGAGTACTACATATAAAACAATCTTTAGAACATGCCAAACATCTTGCATAATTGTACATTTCATTCATGTCATTGATATTTGATGCAGAGTAGTGGTATGGTTTGTCTTTGAACTAATTTTCTTAACTCTCTATGTGAGAGTACACACACCAAAGGCTTTACACCTTTGTAAGGGGTTCTAGATCATGTGCTCAACCTTAGTCCAAGGTGTCTCCCTATGGACCAAATCCTTAATTTTAGGGTACTTTTCTGGTTGAGTGACTCCTTCGCAAGGATAAGTAGTTTAAGGGGTTGACATTCCTTGAATTGGGCTTGAAATCCTATGTTTGTATGCCATATAACTTTGCAAGGTCAAACTAATTCTACAACCATCACAAATCCTTCCTCTTGTGTGCATTAGGCCTAGTAGTCCTTAGAAACTGGTATTTGGGTTATAACTTCTAAGTTTCCCAAAGACTAAGAGAATGAATCACACTTTTAGATACCATTCACTAAAATCTAATTGGACCCTAAAAGAGAGGTTGTGACTCCAACTCTAAACCCTTGAAAGTGGAGATTCTTGACATGCCTAACTGTCCTAATTAGGGCATATTTCTGAAGAAAGTGTTCATAGGATTTATTGTAGAACCAATACAGTGGGCTAGGTAGGACCAATAGGTCTCAAATGCATGGATTCCAATATATCATGCTCCATTTCAACCCGTAAAGGTTTCATTCACCTTTTCTTTATCACTATCACATAGTTGCCACATAGAGATGTCAACTTAGAATTGCTCCATTTGTATGGTCACCAACTAAACCCTGTAAAATGACCTCAAAATCATAAAGTATAAACACATAAATCTCATCTCACCAAGAATCAGGATTATCCAAGGGTGAGAATGAGAGATATGGCCATCGAAATGTTAGAACCCTAACTGGTGAGGGTTTGGTAGTAAGCTACACCATCTTGCAAGTATCTTCCAACTCCAAGCAACTCAAGACCTCAGACTAGGACCATAGGAAAGCTAATTCAATAGTCTTTCATCCACACTAGGTTTCCATCTTGTCACATCTGTACCATCTATACAATTAATGAAAACTTAGAGAATTTGTAGAAAAATAGTCAGTTATTTTATTGATTCGAAAGAAAATATACATAGTTCTATCTTCCACCCACTTGAAAGGGCTATTTGAAGACTTCCGCCAACTGATCCAACCAAAATCTAAAGGTTGTGACTATTGGGTGGTTTATTACAAACAAAAACACAATTTAAGAAAAATTGCTTGAAAAGTTGCATAGCAACTTTTCTTACACATTAGCAAATTTTTGCTTGAATGAAGAAATTAAAGTTCTAAACACAAACCTAAGACTCTAACATGACTCTAAGACTTCTAAGGACCTCTAATAATGATCCTAGATATGACCTCTTTAGACAATAGGTTTATATAGCCACCTTACTATCAAAGGGTCACACAACCAGGACCTTAAGGATTAATCAAAGGCCTAAGAGTCTAGATTATTTGATCTACTTCCTTCATGGTCTAGGAGACCCCTTCAAGGCTTATATGTGTTGTTTTAATTTTTTGGGGGTGCTCCTACACCATACTACCTAGGTTGATTAAAAATCAAGTTCCCACTTGAGTCTAACTGATGCACTATGTATCCATGTTGCAAAATATCTTGTTCCATCATCCAAGTAGCATCAATGTTAGGTAAGCCTTGCTACTTGACTAGGTACTAGAGATAGGTATTATGCCTAGTTTTCTTCAAGGTTTTAGTCTCAACTATCTTCTCTAATTGAAGAGGTTGACTTGGAGGAAGTTTCTTGAGCCAATCATCATGTGTCTCTACAGGATCAGTTGAAGCACCTGTCATATCTGTATTTTCCTTGAAAGGAGTCAGATAAAAAACATTGAAGATTGGAGAGATTGAAAGAGTTGGTGGGAGTGTAATCTCATATGCATTTTGACCAAATTTATGCAATATGGTGTAGGGTCCTATCTTCCTCATTTGGAGTTTGGAGTGTTGGCTCTTTGGGAGTCTTTCTTTCCTAAGATAGGCCCACACTTTGTCACCAACCTTGAAATGTATTTCTCTTCTTCTTTTGTCAGCCTGTGCCTTGTATTTATGAGATGCTTGTTCCAAATTGTCTTTCACTTGTTCTTGGATTTTCTTGATCATCTCTGCAAGTTCTTCACCTTTGGCACTAGTTTTGAAATCATTAGGGAGTTCCCTTAGTTCCATTGGTCCCTTAGGATGAAGTCCATAGACTATTTGGAAAGGTGTTTTGCCTTTTGACCTATTAAGAGAGTCATTGAAGGAAAATTATGCCTGTGGAAGTAGAAGATCCCAAATGTGAGTGTTGTTTTGTCAGAAATCTAAGAAGACCTCCAAGGGACCTATTAATGACTTCTATCTCCCCATCTATTTGAGGATGGTAGGCATAGCTGAATTGAAGGTTTGTACCCAACTTCTTATGCAAGGTTCTCCAAAAATAACCTTGGAATTTTACATCCCTGTTTGAGACAATTGATTTAGGTAGTCCATGAATTCTGACAATTTCTTTAAAGAACTATTGTGTAATGTGGGATGCATCATGGGTGCTTTTGCAGGGAATAAAATGTGTCATTTTACTAAAATGGTCTACTACCACAACAATGTTATCATAGCCCTGTTTGGTCCTTGGGATCCCCATAACAAAATCCATTGATATTACTTCCCATGGTTAGGATGGTATGGGGAGAGGCTGGTAGAGTCCCTGATTGGTTGAGGTGCCTTTGGCTTGTTGGAAAATGACACAAGTTTCCACAAACTTTCTGACATCATTCTGTATTTTTGGCCAGTGGTAGTGTCTTCTGATTGCCTCTAATGTTTTATCCAATCCAAAATGACCAGTCATCCCACCATAATGCTTTTACTTAATAATATTGTCTCTCATTGAGCATTTGGTAATACAAAGTTGATGTCCCTTAAAGAGTAAACCATCTTGGATTAAATACTCAAAGAAATTAGTATGGTACCTGTCCATGAGTGTGGTGCATACCTGATAGATCTCACCAAAGTCTGAATCACCAATGTAAAGGTCCTTGAGGGCACTAATCCCAATGCTTTGAAGTTGTACTTGTTGTATCAAGGTGACTCTCCTACTTAATGCATTAGCCACTTTGTTGGCTTGGCCCTTCTTGTGCTTGATACTAAAATAATATGCCTCCAACTGTTCCATCCACTTTATGTGTTTAACACTTAACTTATCCTGAGAATTCAAATAACTCAATGCATGGTTGCCATTGTAGACTACAAATTCTTTAGGTAAGAGATAATGCCTCCATTTTTTGAGGGCTTGGACCATTTCATACAACTCTAGGTCATAGGTGGAGTACTTCTTTTTAGCATCGTTTAGTTTTTCTAAAAGGAATGCCACTGGTTTGCCATCTTGGCTTAAGACTGCCCCTATGGCTAGGTTACTTGCATCTGTTTCTACTATGAAGACTTTATTGAAGTCAGGAAGGGTTAGTATAGGATATTGTGCCACTCTTGATTTCAAGTATTCAAAAGCATCATTAGCCTATTTTGTCCATGAAAACTTATTTTTTCTTCCACCTTTAATGGTTTCAAGCATAGGTGCACACACATGACTAAATTTTTTCACAAATTTCCTATAGAATGTAGCCAATCCATGGAAGCTTTCTACATCACCTTGGTTTTTAGGAGGTGGCCAATTGACTATTTCTTCCACCTTTGAGGGGTCCATCTTCAAAGTACCTTTTGTTATTACAAATCCCAAGAATATGAGCTCTTTCTACAAAAAAGTACACTTTTCTAGGTTGATCATCAATTTGTGTTCTTGCAACCTTTTGAAGACCAACTTCAAATGCTTGAGGTGCTCCTCCAAACTAAAACTAAAGATTAGTATGTCATCAAGATAAATAACCAAAAACTTACCATTGTATTCTTGAAAGATTTCATTCATTAGCCTCATGAAGGTAGAGGGTGCATTTCTTAACTCAAATGGCATAACAAGCCATTCATAAAGCCCTTATGTTGTTTTGAAGGCCATTTTCCATTCATCACATAGTTTTATCCTTATTTGGTGATAACCAAATTTCAAATCATTTCTTGAGAAATAGCATGCATTGCCTAACTAGTCTAGTAGATCTTCTATCCTTGGGATTGGGAATCTGTATTTGATAGTGATTTTGTTTACTGCCCTACTATCTATACACAGTCTCCATTTTCCATCCTTCTTGGGGGCCAAAACTGATGGGACTGCATAGGGACTAAGGCTCTTTTGTATGAGACCTTTCTCTAGCAATTCACTGACTTGCTTAGCTATTTCTGCATTCTATGAAGGTGCCATCTTATAGGGAGCTTTATTAGGCAGAGAAGCACCTAGAATAAAATCAATTTGGTGGTTGATGCCTCTCATGGGTGGGAGGGATGAGAGTAAATTAGTTGCAACTACCTCATGGTATTAATCAAGTAGTTCTTGGACTTCTTTAGGTATTGGTTCCTCTTTCCTTGTTTTCACTTCATCCTTTGGCTTGAGTATTAGTGCATATCCCTCATCTATCTCCTTCATTGTTTTTAGCAGTTCCTTTTCACCCACAACTATGAGCAATGGTTCTTTTTCTTTCTTATGATTAGACAAAGGCTTCATGGTGTAGGTTTTACCATCCTTGATTATGGTATAGGTGTTCTTCCTACAACTATATGTGGCACCCATATCATACTACCATGGCCTGCCAAGTAGAAGATGGAAAGCATCCAGCTCTACTATGTCACACAAAACCCTATCTTTGAAATCACCTAGAGAAAATTCTACCAAGGTTTTCTCAATCACAAGGGTCTTTTGATCTTTATTAATCCATGGGACATGGTAAGGGAAAGGATGAGGAGTTTTTTTTAATTTGAGTTTTTGCACCATTTCCTTAGAGACTAAATTCTCTATTGAACTAGAATCTATTAAGAGATTACATACCTTTCCTTGGCATTTGAATTTTGTTCTGAATAAGTTCTTTCTCTGTAGAGGTTCCTAATTATGGGGTACCTACAAGAATGTTTGCCTCATCATTAGGGTTGTTCCTTCCTCAGCTTCAAGGTCTTTTTCTTCTTGGGCTAACTATGTTCTTCTTTCCCCCTGACTATTGTTTCCCTTCTCAGGACATTTGTTTGTGTAATGGATGATCTGATTGCAGTTATAGCATTTTGGAGGTCCATTTGATCTCTCCCCACCCCTGCTAAAGGGTCTTCTACCTCTAGATTTTCCTCTTCAACCAAATTCTCCATATTCTTTAGCTCCTTGGTTCTGTTCATAGGACTTGTTTTTAGTGCTTGATTTCCCTTTGTTCCAAGAGCTACTCCTTCCTCTATCCTTTCTTCCTTTGCCTCTTCCACCTTGCTCATTCCTTCTTCTGAACTTCTCCTCTACTTTGGTTGCCAACAAGAAGCATTGTTGGACAATAGTTATGGTGGTTAGGCTCAATTCACCTTGGATTGACAGTTTGATTCCTTACAAGTACCTTGCAAGCTTCACACTCTCCAATTCCACTATACCAAATTTCATTACAAGATTATGGAATTCCTCAGTGTATTTGGAAACATCCATATCTTTCTATCTCAACCCCATCCTTCTCATATGGAGTTTCACTTCATAATCTGTAGGGACATGCTTCTTTGAGTAGGCTTTTCATCTTATTCCATGTGGACACTTGATTCTTTCAATCCTTCATTCTGGCATCTTGGATGAAGTTCCACCATGTAAGGGTAGATCCCCTTAATCTTGAATTAGCAATTTTGATTTTCTGAGGCTTGGGAATACTTTCACAATCAAAGAAACTAGTTAGGGCATTTACGCAATCCATAGTAGCATCAGGGTTCATTTTCCCATCATAGGGAGGTAGATCAAACCTAGCATCCAAGGTTCTCCTTTCCATGGATTTCAAAGTCTTTAAAAGTAGCCTCTGATCTAGAGGGTATTCTTCTTCTTCCTCCACAAGGGGTTCTTCATCACTTCCTTATTCAACTTCGTCAGAGTTTCCACTACTTTTGTTTTTAAGCTCCACTCTAAGTCTATCAATCTCCTCCTACATCTTTTGCATTTCACTATCTCTAAGATACTCTTGGTTCCTTTTCTCATCTTCCCTTTTTTTTTGATCCCTTAGATACCTCACTATCTCATAATTTGTCATCCTTGAGGATAACTCTTCACCTTCTGACATGGTGAGAAAAAAAAATTTAGGTCCTAAAACTTGGTTTAGGCTTTGATACCACTTGATGCAGAGCAGTGGTATGGTTTGGCTTTGAATAGATTTTATTAACTCTCTATGTGAGAGTACACACACCAAAGGCTCTACACCTTTGTAAGGGGTTCTAGATCATGTGCTCAACCTTAGTCCAAGGTGTCCCCCTATGGACCAAATCCTTAATTTCAGGGTACTTTGCTAGTTGAGTGACTCCTTCACAAGGACAAGTAGTTTAAGGGGTTGACCTTCCTTGAATTCGGCTTGAAATCCTATTTTTTTATGCCATATAACTTCACAAGGTCAAACTAATTATACAACCATCACAAATCCTTCCTCTTGTGTGCACTAGGCCTAATAGTCCTTGGAAATTGGTATTTGGGTTATAACTTCTAAGTTTCCCAAAGACTAAGAGAATGAAGAAAAATTTCAAATACCCTTTACTAAAATGTAATTGGACCCTAAAAGAGAGGTCATGACTACAACTTTGAACCCCTAAAAGTGGAGATTCTTAACAGGCCTAATTGTCCTAATTAGGGCATATTTCTAAAGAAAGTGTTCATAGGATTGATTACAAAACTAGTACAGTGGGCTAGGTAGGACCAATACATCTCAAATGCATGGATTCCAAGATCACATGCTCCAGTTCAACCCCTAAAGGTTTCATTCACCTTTTCTTTATTGCTATAATAGAGTTGCCACATAGAGATGTCAACTTAGAATTGCTCCATTTGCATGGTCACTGAGTGACCCCTATAAAAGGACCTCAAAATCCTAAAGTAAAACACATAAATCTCATCTCACCAAGAATTAGGATTATCTATGGGTGAGAATGAGAGATATGGCCATCGAAATGTTAGAACCCTAATTGGTGAGGGTTTGGCAGTAAGCTACACCAATTTGCAAGTATCTTCCAACTCCAGGTGACTCAGGACCTTAGACCAGGACCATAGGAAAGATAATTTGATAGTCTTTCATCCACACTAGGTTTCCACCCTATCACATCTGTACCATCCATACAATTAATGAAAACTTAGAGAATTTGTAGAAAAATAGTCAGTTATTTTATTGATTCGAAAGAAAATATACATAGTGTGTACTCTAAATAGTGCACTTCTATGAATCATTACAATCAAGAACACTCAAGAATGAGGTCTCAAAAATTGATCCATAGCTCCCTAGGCATCGAGTGCAAGGGTTTTTAAGAATGCTCTCAGCTAGAGCTATTAAGGCAATAACCTTTCTATTAAACCCATGCAATGGGAGATTCAAATAAAGACAAGGGCAAGAATGCCAATATCCTCAAGAATCAATATGAAATGCAATGCAAGCTATATTAAGATGGATATGAAAGCTAAACTATGGAAATGAAAGAACAAGTATTACAAAGCCTCCTAGTTAAGCTAGATGAATTAATCTAAAACATAAAGGAAACTAAGCTAAGCATGAAGCTATGAATGCCATGATAATGCAAGAAATGAAACTATGATAACATGTAGATGCAAAAGCCAAGAATGCTCCAAATCTTCAAAAAGCTCCAATGTGACCTAGAAAACCTACAAAATAACATTAGTATAACAATTTGGAGATGTAGAATGAAGAAGAGAGCTCTCCTTTTATAAGAAATGAGAAGGAATGAACCATGGAGATTAAGAGGCAAAAGATTTAATCAACGGTGGAGCTTGAAAGAGGAGAAATCCATGTGCACAAATATCCTCCAATGAGAAAATAAGAGTTGACTTTTGTGTCCATATGAGACAAAAAGTTCTTTTCTCCTTTTTATAAAATAAGAATAGTGCTTTATTTGTGCAACTTAAGATAAGAGGAAAAGTGGGGGCTTTTTATTTATTAAAAGGGGAGGGAATTCCTTTTAATAAATAAAGACTTAGAATAAGATGGTTAGCCCATAGAAAATAATCGAATAAATGATAGAAATAGGATTTGATCAAGAATAAGCAATTGATGATTTTAGCAAATATTACTAGAGAGGGGCTAATAGTCTAGATGACCATTTTTAGGTGTATACATTTTCTCCTCTTTGACTAATGTGAGATTGATTTGGGATCACATGCAGTCAAAGAATAGATCAGCTAAGAAAGTAAGCAATAGCGATCTGACTCCAAAGTATGAAGTGTAGAGAGATAGAAAATCCTGCATGGTCAACCTGGTAATGGTAGTACTGAACACTTAGGAAAGAGATGGACAGTATCAAAACTCAAGATGAGAACTTAACATGTCAAGCACAAAGATAGATCGATTAGAGCAAAATGGAAAGGTCAAGCATATGCTCTGGAGAATAGCCAATAGAAATATGATGTGTCTGCCCCCTCAGGATCGAAAGTGAAATTAGGTAGAGGGAATGCAGAAGCAAGAGCGACATGATCAAATCACTAGAAATCATAATCGAAGATGAAAGATAATAGAATAACCATCAAGCAATGAAGATATGCCCCAGTCAAGACCACTGAGAGAGATGAATGAAATGAATGAAAGACTAGAAGGGTGAGAGAGATGGAGATAGAGAAGGAAAGGATGCCCCAGTGAAGATCGAAGGATCAAGCCTCAAAAGGTCAGTCAACTGTGCAGAAGAAGGAGAAATGTGATTTGGGTGATCAAGATTAACTTAGATTTTGGTTTCGACCCTGAAATGAATAGAAAATGATGTGATATGATAGGCAAGAAGTGAAAGACATGATCAGAAAGAAGTAAAAGGTGAGCATAGTTTGATTAATAAGTCCATGAAAGATGAAAGGAGAGCTCTGTCCATATGCAAGATGCAAAACTAACTAACAGGAACTTAAAAATGCAAGCTACATGAAAAGTGGTTTACTTGCAAGGTCACAAAGCCAATAGACATCTAATAATCATCATCGAGCGTTATTGGTAGCATCACAAGATCATACAATACACACTAGCATAACTATGTGGATCTGAATATGATCTATATCAGATAGAAATGTGGAAATCCCACCTAGGCATCAAAGACATGTAAGTCAAGATGACTAGTGTAGTGAGGTTCCCTAAGTTTGGTATAGCAAGATTATACTTGCATCGAGACACAAGAAATTCAAGATGACTACAAGTATGCAATCACATAAAATAGTCAAGGATGATACCTTGTAAGTCCTCAGTGTCAAGTGGATCAAGCACGAATGCTAATGACAAAAAGAACGAACAAGATATACCCACAAGTAGAAAAATAAATAAAACATGTTCTCATGCCCTAGTCTTCTACCTATGCATCATCAAAAACTATTATGGAGAGACCACTCAGCAAAGAAATCATCATAGATAACACACCAAGAAATAAAGTCAAGCAAATCTCGGCAAGTGTTTAAGTGCATGTGTGGTGGTCATAGAGTCAAACTTTGAGTATCACATCTGTCAGTGAGAAATATTGCATCATCTAGACTGTGGGTAGGATATCTAATAAGTGTTGAGAAAAACTCGACGCAAGGGGAAGTGTTGAAAAACATAGTTGGGTAGTGTTGAGAAACACTGGTTGAATTAAGTTGCCCAAGAAACCCGAATGCACAAAGAGAGCCGAGATAAGCTAGAACAACATATGCCCCCTAGACTAAGACAAGAGTCAATTCCAGGCTAGGAGAGACAAAGCGAGAAGTGGAGTGAATGAGCACCATGCAAGACTGATAGACATAGGTGCAAGGGTCTCAAGCAGTGCCTATTTCTAGGTTTTCACCACTTGATAGATTTTTTTAAGGACTTTTTATATATTTTAAGGATTTTTTCAGCATCATATATAAAATTTTTTGGTATTTTTCAGGATCACTAAAAATATATAAAAAGGATGTCCCTAGATAGAATGGACATAAAACTCATGAGCAAGATCATATCGTGTAGTCTCAAAGTCTAGGAAGGTGGAGAATGGGAGGGATTAGCAAGTTGGTGGAAGAGATGGAAGACAAGAGAATGAAGGGAAGAAATTTTCAAGAGCAAACTCCTCAAGAGTACCCAAGCTAGGGAAAAATTGTCATGTAAAGCATAGGATAAGTAATGAAAGGTCAGCATAGGATAAGTTACAAAAGCATTATGAAAAAGAAGGAAAGGATGTAGTCCAAAGGAGTAGACATGTCAAGAGACTTCATAGCATTGTGTTTTACTCTTTTTTATTAGATCAAGACCAAAGGGAAAAAGGATAGCGAAAGGCTAGAATGAATGGAGAAAAATAAATATGAAGGCTAAACATGAATGGAATGAAAGCAAGATTATCATAAGATAGCTCACAAGATAGCCAAATGTTCGTGTAAAGACCAGCATTGTCAAGATCAAAGAGAGAAAATAGAATGGATGAAATATGTAGAAGAACTATGCATGATGCCTGATTGCTAGGTTTTCATCACGGTACTTATCCAAGGTGCCAAAAGGGAGTGGTTTTCACCATAGGATGAATTTATTTCTCTTTACTTTTGCTACCAAGGTGCCTATTTCCAGGTTTCCACCAAGGCACATTTTCAAATTTTCAATTTTTTTCTTTTTTTTAATTTTTTAGAAGAAGGCAAGCTTTTCAGATAATGCTCCTTGAAAGGATAAACCATAATATGTCAAGGATTTAAAATGATATGCTCAAAGATGTTGATAGGGAAAGGAAGATGGAAGAGAAAAATGGAGGATAAGGTTTTATGTAAAGCGAGTGAGGTTGGAAGATAGGAGGAATAGGAAAATGAGGAAAAAGAATAGAAGGTAGAAGGATAATGAATGGAAGGATTGTAATACTTGTTCTTTCATTTCCATAGTTTAGCTTGCATATCCATCTTAATCTATCTTGCATTGCATTTCATATTGATTCTTGAGGATATTGGCATTCTTGCCCTTGTCTTTATTTGAATCTCCCATTGCATGGTTTACTAGCAAGGTTATTGGCTTAATAGGTCTAGCTGAGAGCATTCTTAAAAACCCTTGCACTCCATGCCTAGGGAGCTATGGATCAATTTTTGAGACCTCATTCTTGAGTGTTCTTGATTGTAATGATTCATCGAAGTGCAGTATTTAGAGTACACATTTTTGGCGCCCATCATGGGGCTTTTTATTTATTAAAAGGGGAGGGAATTCCTTTTAATAAATAAAGACTTAGAATAAGATGGTTAGCCCATAGAAAATAATCAAATAAATGATAGAACTAGGATTTGATCAAGAATAAGCAATTGATGATTTTAGCAAATAATGCTAGAAAGGGGCTAATAGTCTAGATGACCATTTTTAGGTGTATACACATAGTTCTATCTTCCACCTACTTGAAAGGGCTATTTGAAGACTTCCCTCAACTGATCCAACTAAAATCTAAAGGTTGTGACCATTTGGTGGTTTAGTACAAACAAAAACACAATTTAAGCAAAGTTGCTCGAAAAGTTGCATAGCAACTTTTCTTGCACATTAGCAACTTTTTGCCTAAATGAAGAACTTAAAGTTGTAAACACAAACCTAAGACTCTAACATGACTCTAATACTTCTAAGGACCTCTAATCATGATCCTAGATATGAGAATGATCCTTGTGACCTCTTTATACAATAGGTTTATATAGCCACCTTACTGTCAAAGGATCACACAACCAGGACCTTAAGGATTAATCAAAGGCCTAAGAGTCTAGATCATTTGATCTACTTCCTTCATGGTCTAGGAGACCCCTTCAAGGCTTATATGTCTTGTTTGAATGTTTTGGGGGTGATCCTACACCAATATTCTTCTTCATCCATCTCATCATCAAGATCATCATCTTCGACAACATCATCACCACCACTATCATTGTCGTCATCGTCACCATCACCATTATCATCATCATCATCATCCTCATTAGTAGCAACACAATCATCATCAATAGAAACATCATTGTCATCTTCTTCTTCATATTCTTCTTCGACTAGCTCTCAAGCATGATCATCATCTACATCATCTTCCACTTCTTCATCTTCCTCAATATCTTCTTCCATCACATTATACTTTATCGGTCTTCCTCTTGGATCATGTCTAACAAAAAATGACCAACCTGGTTTATGTGGAACCTCTGAGTAAAATACCTACTCATTTTAGTTTGGAAGAACATAGGGATCTTCTATAACTAGCTCAAACAACTTTGTATTAATAATTGGAAATCCATTGTCATGTTCAATAATAGTTCTATTAAAATCATTTTTATTGAGTTGTAGTCTATACCATTTCACAAAAAAGAGAACTAATTTGAAGGAATTAAAGTCACAATCAAGTATATCAACCAAAATACCATAGTATCAATTTTGTGACTCTCAAGGATGTAAGTCATTTCTAGATGAAATATTAGTCAACTGGAACACTGCACTTATCCTAGAATTACAAGTTCTCTTCGTGTCATCCAACTTTTTGATGCAAAATTTATAATCATTGCAAAACATAGCCTTATGGTGTTTCACCTGCAATAATGTCAAAGATGTATAAATTAATGCATCACGAGTTGAAAAACATATGGTTGATTAATTAACAAATTTATAAGTACCTGGTGATCTCTTAACCCATATGCTAAATCTATTTCCTTTTGTGTAACATTGAGATCTCCACTACGATGAGCTTGTATAACCAATGAAGACACAGATTCCCATGTTAATCTATGACCATAATCCTGACATCATTCAATCTATACCATCATCCAATCTTGATTGTTTGCAATAAACAAATGTATTGCATCCCATTCTTTAGCAGCTGTACAAAAGTAAATAGATGACTTACAGCATATTTATTTTGAAGATTAAGAATTAATTAACTACAATAACATCTCATAATTTATTACCTTTCAATTTCCTGAATCTACCATTGCCCACCAAGTACTCCCCTTCAATTTTTTTAATTGAGTCGAGATCCCAAATGTAATCTATATGGGTCTTTGTTGCAAGATTAGGAAGATATTGAGTAACGTACACCATCATCTGGTATACCATATATCTGTCAACCATAGAGCCCTTAGGACATTATCTTTGTTATACCAAAACCTTCAAAAATTTCAAGTGTCTCTCAACCATCCACATTGACCTAGCATGTACAGGTCCACACAATTCAATCTCCTCAACTTGGTGTATGAGGTAGTGTTCTTGTGCATTGGAAAAAGTTGGAGGTAAAAAATTTTGCATTTCACACATTAATCAACAAATTCTTTTCTTCCAATATTTTATATCTTCTTTATGGATTTCTTTAGATGACAACCACGTATAAGGGATTCAAGACATAAATACATAAATACAAGACTTTAAAATATATTACTTATTTCATATTATTGTTTGATAAATTGAACAAATATCACTGCTTACCTCATGTATTTTCTAAGATCATATATCACTTGTTTGATATTATTGTCGAAGTTCTTTGAGAGAGATATGGGTAGGAAATACTACAACAATTGTCAACTGATCATTTCATACAATAAAAATTGAATGCAATTACACAAATATATTGTAAATACAAAAGACTATGACTTACCTTGATGAAGGTATGCCAATCATGCATTTTCATCCCTGACCCAAAATTAATTTTCTTTGATATTAGATTGCTTATATCCATAGCAAATCCTATAGGAAATCAAATTTTTTGGATCACTTCTTTTATGGCATTACTTTTTTGCTCTGTTAATAACCAAAGAAGAGCACTTACATTAATCTAGTGTCCATTGTTATTTGATTCAATGATATTTTTCATTGCATGATTGGAATCATGAATGTCACTACAAATTTTTCTAAGTTTATTTTTGTCATGAATTCCATCCAATATTTTCCACAGTGTCTCTATTACATTCTTTCCAATATGCATAGTATCAAACATATGCACATTTTGTAGATGCTCATAGTAGGGAAGCCTAATAAATTCTATGGGATAACATTTTAGTCCCTTTGGAAGTTGGTCAGTGATGCCTTCATGACTTTCAAGATCATCAACTACATAATTATCGAACAAAAAAAAATCAAAATATATAATTTTCAAACATCGACCATTACATGGAATGATATTACCTTGAATTCTATTATATTCCAACTATTCACATTAAGCATGATTTTCATTAGTGACAACACTTATTTTTCACAGTACATACCAAGCAGATCAGTACATACCGAGCAGAATGGTACATACTGAGTAGATCAGTGCATACCGAGCAGATCAGTACATACCGAGTAGAACAGTGCTTACCGAGTAGAATAGTGCATACCGAGCTCGCAAAGTTTCACAGTGTTTACTGAGTGCTACACGGTTAAACAGGAAATTTAGTTTCTACCAAGTAACACTTTATCTACCAAGTCTCTAGTGTTTACTGAGTTTGAAACTAGGACCGAGTGGTTAGTATGGACCGAGTTTCCACTTCTACCGACTGCATGATGATGCCAAGTAACGCAGTGGACGCCGAGTATCAGAAAGTCACCGAGTTAGTTTGCAGTAACCGTGTAATTATATTTGGGCCGACTCAGTAATATTTGTGTTTACTTGTTTTAGAGCTGACTTTGTAATTATTTTGGAATTGACTTAGATTGATATATAAACAATGTTTTATGTCATATCCAATGATGACAAGAAAAAGATAAGTATGAAAAAGAGAGAAAGACAGAGATAAGCGAATTACAAAGGGCTACAATAGTATAAGAAGTAGCAAAGATTTATCCATCACAGAAGGTGATCAGTACATCAGAGAATCTCAATCAGCAAGTATAGTTGTATGCAAGAGATCTACTGTTTCATCCTAATAGGTGAATCAGCTTGAAATCCTTTAACCGGGTAGACTTAACAGTTTTTGTAAAAATCTCTTAACCGAGTGCATACTTCATTGTATGTTTGTAAATCCTCTAACAAGGTGGACCTAGCAGTCATTATTGCTCCTAATAGGGCAGATCATCAAAAGTGATCATTGTAAGCCTTAACCGACAAACTTTATACTACAGTATTGAAGTTTTGTGGGTATCATCCCCACCCCAGTTTTACTTTCTACTTGGAAGGTTTCTGGGTTACCAAATATTTGTGTTATGAATGTTTTATTCTTTCTGTTACTCATGCATATTAAGATCTGAATCTATTAAAAGTTTTGAAGTTACTGATTCACCCCTCCCCTCTCAGTAACCTAGATAGTCTTGAATATTTCCAACAATTGGTATCAGAGCTCAGTGGATCTCAGAATAAAGTTTGACAGCTTGAGAAAAGATTTAGGACAATGGAGATATTTAGACTGAACAAAGTAATTGAGAATGAAAAGCTAGATCTGGAAATGGCCATAACTCAACTCAAAGAAGCAAGAGAGCATCTTTTCCTTTCCTTAAAAAGAAGGAAGGAACTTGCAAATCAGATCAATGACCACCAGTATGTTGAAGAAAAGATTGAAGACTTTTTCCCTTCAAGTAGCTCAGATGAAGCAAACAATGCAATCAAAGAACTTCTAGAAAAGAATGGATCTCTACAAGAAGAAGTGAGAAAATTGAAAAGTGAATAGGAAATTCAGTCAACAAGATTCTGTGAAGTCTTGGAACAAAGAAACAAGATGAAAGATGAAATAGATGGAAAGAACAATGAAATCCAGAATAAAACTCTTCAGCTAGAAAATCTTATTGATCAAATCCCAATGCAAATGAAGAAATCTTGACTCTAAGATCAGAAAATGAAAATATGAGAGAAGAGCTGAGATCTGAAAAGCAAATCAATTTAAGAGTGATGAGTGAGCTAGATGCTGAAAGGAAAATCAATGAGAGAATGTTGAAATCTCAAGAAGATATGAATCAGGTGTATGAACGAAACCTTCATAGGCAAAAAGGAAAAGCAAGACTTGGATACAAAGAGGAAGGTGAATCCTCCAAACAAGGTACTCAAAAGAATCAGAAACCTACCTGTAATCACTGTGGCAAAATTGGTCATACTTCAAACAAGTGTTGGAGCAATGGAAAAGCAAAATTCAATGGAAAATGCTACAATTGCAATCAGCTTGGTCATAAAGCAAATGAATGCAAGGAAAAACCAAGATTTAAAGGCATATGTCACAAATGTAGCAAACAAGGTCATAAGGCATCAGAATGCAGAACTAAAACACCCAATCCAGCAAAACAAATTATTAAAGCAATGTTTGGTTGGGATTACAACACTTGGTGTAGATGTCATTAATGTGGAGAATATGGACACATTGGCATGAATTGTGTAAGGCACCGCTTGAGAAAAAGGGATTATACCATAAGATGTTATAATTGCACTAAGCTTGGTCACATAGCTAAAAACTACATGAATTTAGGCAAAATTGAAGATGAAAAGAAAGCAAAAGCAAATAACATTAGGAAGAAAATGAGACAGAAGTGGATTCCTAAACCTACCGAGCAAACCAATCCTGAAGTCACTAATGAAGAGAGTGGCTCTATGAGCTCTAACTAGTCTCCAAGAAAGCACTGGAACTATATCTTCATAGACATATTACAAAACAGTTCCTGAACTAAAAGGAAGACAGATCCAAATCAGTATGCAAGATACAGCAGGATCACTAGAAGGTCGGTATCAGTTATCACCGAGCAAGGTTGGGAGTAACCTAACTTCATTTGGTTACCGAGTAAGGTCAGAGAAGTATGAATTCGTATGATCATCGAGTTGCTGAGTCTTCACCAAGAAATTAATTCATAGTGGATGATAGCCTATCTAATTCTATACCCTAATTCGTACTGAGCATTAATGACAAAGTTTCAACAAAAGGAGTGAAATCAAGTTCACTATTCACCGCAAAAAAAGTCTCCTAGTGCAGTCAAGCATTTCAAAGCATATTTTAGCAAGATATTCTCTTTCCTCAAAGAATTTATTGTGTTCACCGAGCTACCATGGCATCATCCAGTGCTAAAATGAAGAAAGATTCAGAAATGTTGGTTCATGGAGAATGGAAAGCACTAGATTTCAAACTCGTGCCCACAGTTGCCAGAACCCTAGACCCGAGTGGAGCTCAATCTCAGATTCCTCCTAAGGTACTTCTTATTAATGATATTCAAAGTCATTTTAAGTGTACAATTCAAGAGCTTGGAACCCTAGAGATAGATACTATCCGTGAGGAACTATGTGTCGATGGTGTTCTCAAACCGGAGCATCAACATTTGGAAGATAAGGGTTTAGTTCACATCACACACTTGCCTCGGAGCTTTCAGATAAAATGGATCAGATATATCCTCAGTCAAGTACATGAAGGAAAAATATGGCTTGAGCAACCGGTAGAGATTATGAAGAAGATGATTCACCGAATCACCAGTCTTCCCATGCTCGACAAAGAAAAATCTACAAAAACCCTAGGTTGGATGGAACTGGAAGAGAAAACCCTAGCCGAGTGGGACGATAGAGGTATGAAGATAAGTGGAATTACTGATGCAAAATTGAAGTTTGGTATACATATCGTAGCTCACAAGATATACAGTTGAAGTCGGTAGAACAGTGTTCCATGTGAAGCAGTTGACCTAGCATATAAAATTGTAAAGAACAATTTGTCATTTGACCTAGCAGATCTTTTGTTGAGACAGTTCAACAAGAACATGGAGAATATCAAAACTTCAAAGAACAATCCATGCAGCAAAACCAAGGATTGTACATGTGAAACCTCTTCCCTATGAGGTAAATATTGAAGAAACCAAGAATATTATTGAAGCCCTAATTAATCAACCTGTTAACCCAAAGGTACCATATTTTGGGACATATGAAGAAGCTAAGGAGAGAATTGAGCTTAGTATAAAGCTTCCACAGGGGTTAACAAAGGAAGAAAGAGGTTGGCCAAAATACAAGCTAGCACACCTCTAATGTCAACCAAGAAAAAAGGAGAGTACTTTGAAGAAGAAGAGAAAAAGGATGAGGAGGAAGAAGAAGAACAAGTACCAGCAAAGAAGAAAGGAAAAGTATTTATCACCAAGGCACCCAAGCAACCCCCTGCAGTATTTACAAGAAGGAGTGCAAGAGGCAAGGCAGGAAAAGTCAGTGAAGAAATAGTATTCAAAAGGCCTCGTCCTTCATTAAAAGAAAAGATCAAGGATATGAAAGAAGGATCTAGAATTGCAAACTTCAGATCTCTCAAATATGAAATCAGATCTGAGGAAGAGCAGCAGGAAATTGAAGATGCTGTTATCGAGAAAATAGGAAGATGGAAATACTCACTTGAAGAGATAGCTTCTCAAATCCCTGGAACTCTGCTGAACAAAATTAAGTTAAGATGGTCCAATGCAAGACAAACTGTCAAGGACATCTATGCTCAAACCTTGAGGCAATTAATGCCAAGTTTGAAAAATGCTGAAATTAATAAGGCATTGATAGATAATGAAAATAAGATGACACTCAAATTTAACAGTTGTTTGATTTTGATCAAAGATATTGAGTCAGTTGTGAAGAGTGCCACTGCCACATGGAAAAACATCTATAATCTTCACAAACCGAGTGTGGAAACAATGATAATCAAGGATATTGATGATGACAGTGATGAACATGAAGAAGATACCGAGGTAGACAAGAAAAGTGATGAGGAAGATAATATTGTTCGGATAGCTGCAGAAGTCATTGCCTCACTTCCTCACTCTCCAGCAAAAGTTGCTACACCTAGCATGGAGATAACTTCAAGTATGATTATGACAACTTCCACAGATACATCAAATGTCAAATCATCACTAGCACAACTCAATGAATCATCGACAGAAATGACTACCACCTCTTTTACCGAGTTACAGTCTCCTGTATCTACTTCAGTACCTACTTCCATATCAAGTTTTCCAGTAGTAAGTACCTCAGTTTTGGATACTTCAGTAAGTATTTCAATTTTTGATTCAACAATTGTGAATACTTTAGTTTTGAGCCCTTCAAGTATTCCAGTCAGTAGTCTATCATTTTTCACAGCTAGTCCTACAATATCTACAATAACTTCTACAAAGGCATTAAGTGCAATAATAGTTGATCCTAAGGCTTAACCGAGTACAAGATTTCTGAGTAAGAATGTAGAAGAGGATATAGACTTAGATGAGGAGATAGAGATTCCAAAATTAGACTTTGTAAATCTTTCAGCAGACCAAATGCAAAACATTGGTGAACTCCTTCAAAAGAAAGCAAAATAGAAGAAACTAAAAGAAGAAAGGGACAAGGAATATAAAATTATTGAAGATGAAAAGGATATTTTGTCAGAAGCATTAGGTATTAAAGTTGATTCCTCTCAACATATTTTGTTACAGTTAGCTGAGGCAGTAAACAAGTTCCATGAGGATTCCTCTGCGTCAGAGAAGATTATTGAGAAAGCCGAGAAGAAATTTGACAATAAAGTGCTTGACCATGTTGCTCAGCATATAGCTATTAATCAGGAAAATTTATCTTCAGTTTTGACAGATATTGAATCCTCCTATTCCAATATTACCTCACTAGTTGCTAAGCTATGTAATGTTGCTGAGTTCACTAAGGAAGTCAAGGAAAAATTGAATAAGATTGATGAGGATTTGAAGGACAGTGTACAGAGGTTGCAACTTGAACCTAGTTCAAGCTCTACACATCATATGAAAATCACATTCCTATCAAATAGGCAGTCGAAATTATTAAAAGAAGATACAAAGATCTGGTCAACACTACTAGATATTCAGAATATGATCCTTCCCATCATGGACATAATGCAAAAGCACATTGTTCACTCAAAAGCATTACTCCATGACAATCAATTTTCCATTGTAGATCACATGATTGAACTCTCTGTAGAAGTCCAAATTGCACTCCAAACATGTAAGATTTTGCAAGAGAATTGGGACAGAACTTTGGCATTAATCATGAAGGTACATTCTAATTTTCTTTCACATTTTGGATTCTCCCTGTAAAATACTTGTATATACACCTTTCGCATTATTGTCAAAAAGGAGGAGACAATGTATAGGAGAAAGTGTATAATATGAAAGGGGGAGAAAGTACTCTATATAAGGGAGTCATGTAATGTATAAACATAAACAGTAGTTTGACAAAGATAAATTTTGAAAAATCAAAAAAAGAGATTCAGCATGATTCTTGTATATAAGTTTTGGCTGTAAGTGTTTTTGTCACTAATGCCAAAGGGGGAGATTGTTGGCATTAAGCATGATTGTCATTAGTGACAACACTTATTCTGTACAGTACATATTGAGCAGATTAGTACATACCGAGCAGAACAGTACATACTGAGCAAATCAGTGCATACTGAGTAGATCAGTACATATCGAGCAGAACAGTGCTTACCGAGTAGAATAGTGCATACTGAGCTTGCAAAGTTTCACAGTGTTTACCGAGTGCTGCATGGTTAAACAAGAAATTTAGTTTCTACTGAGTAACACTTTATCTACCAAGTCTCCAATGTTTAACGAGTTCAAAACTACGACCGAGTGGTTAGTATGGACTGAGTTTTCACTTCTACCGAGTGCATGACGATGTCGAGTAACGCAGTGGACGCCGAGTATCAGAAAGTCACCGAGTTAGTTTGTAGTAACCGTGTAATTATATTTGGGCTGACTCAGTAATATTTGTGTTTACTTGTTTTAGAGCCGACTTTGTAATTATTTTGGAATTGACTTAGATTGATATATAAACAATGTTTTATGTCATATCCAATGATGACAAGAAAAAGACAAGTATGAAAAAGAGAGAAAGGTAGAGATAAGTGAATTACAAAGGGCTAAAATAGTATAAGAAGCAACAAAGATTTATCCATCACAGAAGGTGATCAATACATCAGAGAATCTCAATCAGCAAGTATAGTTGCATGTAAGAGATCTATTGTTTCATCCTAATAGGTGAATCAGCTTGAAATCCTTTAACCGGGTAGACTTAACAGTCTTTGTAAAAATCTCTTAACCGAGTGCATACTTCATTGTATGTTTGTAAATCCTCTAACAAGGTGGACCTAGAAGTCCTTATTGCTCCTAACAAGGAAGATCATCAGAAGTGATCATTGTAAGCCTTAACCGACAAACTTTATACTACAGTATTGAAGTTTTGTGGGTATTATCCCCACCCCAGTTTTACTTTCTACTTGGAAGGTTTCTGGGTTACCAAATCTTTGTGTTATGAATGTTTTATTCTTTCTATTACTCATGCATATTAAGATCTGAATCTGTTAAAAGTTTTGAAGTTACTGATTCACCCCTCCCCTCTCAGTAACCTAGATAGTCTTGAATATTTCCAACACCAACTCCCATAGGTGAGGTGTCATTCTTTTGGGCTTTGATGTAGTCTCTTCTTTCCCATTGAAAATGTCTTTCTGCTCCTCGATACTTATGATTTCTGGGGAGGAACTGCCTATACTCATCAAACACCCATTTTCGTAAACTTTTAGAATGACGGGATTTCATTTTTGGACCACAAATTGGACATGCAAATTTTCCCTTTGTTTGAAGACCTACAAGATAATGATAAAATTGGATTAAATATGTATATTTTTAGAATTTGAATTATTGCATACAACTAGAATTCACCATAACATACCATAGAAATTTGTCAACCCTGGAGCATCATGAATTGTCCACACAAGCATTGCATGGAATTAAAATTGTCTTTGTCCAATTGGTCAAGAGATGTCATACATAGTGAAACCATTCCATAACACCAACAACTCATCTATAAGAGGTGCAATATATACATTCATATCTTTCACTTGGTACTTACCTAGTTGAATTAACAACAACATCAGATAATTATTGTGGCCATTTTACTCCAAGACTTATAATTACATGTAGATAACTATAAAATAATAAGATACCTAGAACAATCATTGCCAACATAATGTGCTCTCTCTTTATTGACATCCATGGAGGAAGGTTATTGTTTATAACAAAAATAGGCCACACTGAGAAAATGGATCTCATCTCTCCATGCAGATTGACACCATCTGCTACTAGAGAAAGCCTAAGATTTCGAGGCTCCTATTTAAAGTGTGGCCACTTTTCCTCTATGTCCATAAATGATGAACCATCCAAGGTAATTTGAATAATGTCATCTTGAGTCCTACCACATGCATGGTAATTCATAAATTGTGCCAAGCTATTGCACTTGAATAATTGTTTCAGACGTGGAATAATGGGGATGTGATGAATAACCTTGTGAGACACCTTTTTTGTCACTTGATCATCTCAATATCTTCTCATATGGCATTCAGAGCATTCTGTTACATTTTTGTGTTCTTTATAATAAATAATATGATCTTTGAGACAAACATCTATTATTTGATACTCCATTCCAATATGTGTCATAGTGGCACATAATTCTCAGTATGAGCAAGGGAGAATATTTGATGGTGGTAACAGAAAGTCACCTATCAATCTACAACAAATAATATAAGTCATTACTATAAACAATCTTAATGGTACATGTTTCACCTTTTATAGACTATAATGACATATATGACAAACCTTTGTAGTCGTGACATTGCTATATTAGATGAACTATTCATAACCTTCTAATTCACCAACAATAATACAAAAGAGAGAAGAGTATATTGGGAGCCTTCGTAAAGGGTCATGTCTGCCTTCTCAAGTAGAAGTATATCATGGGCATCATCAATGTCATTAGCAGTAGCACCAGGACCAGCAACACTAGTACCAAATGTGTCAATAATAAATGCATTCATGTCATCATCTTCCATGGGATCATGATCTTCAAATTCAATACTCACACCTCCATGTTCCTCTATATTCACACTGGGGAGATCGACCTATATAAAAATGATGATAATCAAACCCACCTTCAATGTGATAATCAAACCTCCTTCCATGGTTCATATGTATATTAATTGTGAAAGTAATATAACAAATAATTTACCACTGGATTATAATCAAACCCCCCATCAATGTGACCATTCTCCCTAAAATGTCTCTTTTCTACTTTGATTTTGATTCTTCTTGTCTTTAAGTCATTACAACTCTTGCATGGACAATAACATTTGTCATTGCCTTCTCTTTGAAAGTTAGACAACAATCTAGCGATTGTCTCCCTATTTTGATCAAATTCCCTTGTATTATCTGACATGATCCTTAATGTGTATATTTGCAAAACAAATTGGAGATTCCTCCTTTCATTAGCTTCATGTCACCTTCTCATAGCTTCTCATTTTTTGATAGATTTCACCAAAGGCTTTGTAGGAAACCAAGTAAGGGGTATTCTTGAGTTCAAACACATTGAGCTTCTACAAATCAATTCATTATAAATCAAGGGGCATTATAAATCATGAATTCTCTATAAAATTAATTTATTTCTCTAGATTTCATATGGACATTTTAAATCATGAATTCACTATAAAATTAATTCATTATAAATCATAAATTCACTATAAAATTAATTCACTATAAATCAAGAGATATCAAAAGCTTCACACAATGCCTTGAAGGTAATAACAACAATTCCCTAGCTCTCAAACCTTGCGAGTTATCAAGAATTCCAAATGAAAAGATGTAAACAATGCCAGTATTCAATAGTGAGCTCATAAACAATGTATAATGTCTTGTCTTGCAGCCCGTGATCCATCAAAACATTTCCTCATGAAATGATCATAAACATGGAGTACCACATAGTGAATATCAATAGAAAAACAAATAAAGAGAGATCAAACACTTCACACAATGCCTTGAAGGTAATAGCAATGATGCCCTAGCTCTCAAAGCTTGTGGGTCATCGAGCATTCCAAATACTAAGATGTAAACAATGCCACTATTAATATTCATATTGTGTCATTAAATCAACAAATGTCATCAAAATAAAATTGAGTTAATGAGAAGACAGAGCTCAAATACCTTCTTTAAGTGCTAGAGCCCTCTTTCCACATGGTGCAAGCCTTTTCACACATGCCAAACTTGAATGCCCTCTTTGTACCATGCAAAAGTGCAGTGCCATCTTCATGAAAACTCTTTGAATTCAAAAAAATTACAAATGACACTTTCTTTCTTTCTTTTGTTTATAACCAAACAACATATATTGTGTGAAGTGTTTGATCTCTCTTTATTTGTTTTTTTGTTTCAATATTCATGTGGTACTCCTTGTTTATGGTCATTTCATGAGGAAATGTCTTGATGGCTTGCGGGTTGTAAGCTAGGGCATCATGCATTATTTATGAGCTCATTGTTTGAGCACTAACCAATCAAATAGGGACATGAGGTGCTCAAATAGTGAGCTCATAAACAATGCCTAATAAGGTAGTTGTAGGTAGTTATCTCTTCTATAATGATGGAGGAGTGAAATGTAATGATCATTGAGGTTGCTGGTATTAGATCATACATGAATACACTTACTATTTTGAATTTGAGCTTGGCATCATGCAATGTTATTGCTGTCATTACATGCTTCCTACTATTGTGCACCATATATTATTTTATACACTATTTATTTCATTGAGACTGGGAGCTTGGCATTTGTAATGTATTTTCTATTATTGGATCAATACTACCATGTTGTTGAGGCTATAGATGCATTGAATCACCACTACTATTCTATTTTGATAGTAGCAATATAACAAACAGAGCACTGACCAATCAAATAGGGACATCAATAAGACATTTATTGCATTATTACTTCATAAATGCATGATTGTGGATCCTCAAGTAGAAGTTGTGATGCAAAGGAAGAACACTTATATGGATTTACCCACATAAGGACAATGGCTTTATTCATCTTTCTTTCAAGTGCTCTTGGATACTTTCCTTGGCCTCTAGGCTTGGGCATCTTATAGGGATTGAACCAAAATTATGAAGGCAATATAAACACATAGAAAAATAGGTTTTGGGACTTAGACTTATATTTAATCCTTAGTAATGGTTTGGGGAACTAATTACTAGATGAGTGAGTATAGTACCCTAGTTTGCATTATTAGATGATCTTGTTTAATTTGTGTTCATTTCATGAAAAGATACATGTAAAGGAAAATAAATTTTTGCATCTAAAGATTACATGTATATATATGAAAAATAACTTGTACATACTATACAAGGAAAATAAGAGGATGAACATAAATAATAAGGGTGCTAGACATTGCCTGAAGTGATGAATTTTTGACCTAGGCATGAATCTAGTGTGCCCCCATGTGATCCAGAACCTACAAAGAAAAGAGAGATGGGGGTTAGATAAAAAATATTTAAGCAATGAATGACATCCTATTATTGATCCTCATCTACAATTATGCATGTGCATGGTCAAGCCGTACACTTCTAAAAGAAAAACCAAGCTCACAGTCTCAATGAAATAAACAATGTATAAAATAATATATGGTGCACAACAGCAGCAAGCATGCAATGACAACAATAATATTGCATGATGCTCGAGCTCAGATTCAAAATAGTAAGTGTATTAATGTATGATCTAATAGCAACAACCTCATTGATCATTACCTTTCAATCCTCCATCATTATAGAAGAGATAACTACCTACAACTATATTTCATAATTCCTCCTTTGAAGTATGTGTGTATATATATATATATATATATATATATATATATATATATATATATATATATATATATATATATATATATATATATATATATATATATATATATATATATATATATATATATATATATATATATATATATATATATATATATATATATATATATATATATATATATATATATATATATATATATATAAAGTATAATTATGAGTTTACATCATATATTTAGTCTTAATAAAATCTTATAAAATAACATAAAACTAACCCAAAATACTTTGTCTTAATAAAATCTTAATAAAACAATACACTTACTGTTTTGAATTTGAGCTCAAGCATCATACATTATTTATGAGCTCACTATTTGATTACCAGCTGGAATCAAATAGGGACATGAGGTGCTCAAATAGTGAGCTCATAAACAATGCATGATGCCCTTGCTTGTAGCCCACAAGCCATTAAGATATTTCCTCATGAAATGATCATAAATGGGGAGTACCACATAGTGAATATCAACAAAAATTAAATAATGAGAGATCAAACACTTCACACAATGTCTTGAAGGTAATAGAAATGATGCCCTAGCTCTCAAAGCTAGCGGGTCATCAAGCATTCGAAATGAAAAGATGTAAACAATGCCAGTATTAAATAGTGAGCTCATTAACAATGTATGATGCCCTAGCTTGCAGCCCACAAGCCATCAAGATATTTCCTCATGAAATGATCATAAACAAAGAGTACCACATACTGAATATCAACACCAAAAAAAATAAAGAGAGATCAAATACTTCACACAGTATATGTCATTTTATAAGATTTTATTAAGACTAAATATTTTTTATGAGCTCATAGTTTGAGCACCTCATGTCCCTATTTGATTGGTCGGTGCTCTGTTTGTTATATTGATGCTATTAGATCAAATAGGGACATTAGTATTAAAATAGGGACATCATTAATAAAATAATACACTTATTGTTTTGAATTTGAGCTCATAAAGATTAACATATCCCTAATTTATTATCGATGTCCCTATTTACATATTTTCATCAAATGACCCAAAAACATCAAGAATGGTCCTATATGGTCACTAATAGCCAATTTTTAGAAGAATATGAATGAATGAAAACATACATAAGTGGATGAACATAAATAATAAAGGTACCAAACATTGCCTGAAGTAATGAAGTGTTGACCCAGGGTTCAATCTAGTATGCTCTTGTATGATCCAAAACCTGCAAGGAAGGAAAAGATGGGGTTAGATCCAAAGGATCTAAGTAATGTCTGGCACCCTATTACTAATCTGCATCTACAATTATGCATGTTCATAGTCAAGCCATACACTTCTAAAATGAACTATGCTATAGAACATGGGTGTGCGTTAATGTGATTCAAAAGCTATTATGCATTGAGATAAGGATATCTTAATTCTACAAGAATAAATATTTTGAGAAATATTTGAATTTAATTTTGACAATAACAGGAGGGCTGATATATTTCAAGCTTCAACAAGACTTCATACCACGTAGTGTTTGTAGATTACATTCAATGAGTTATTTACGCTTATATTGGTGGGAAAACTCTTAAAAATGCACAAAAGAGATTGCATTCAACCATGTTGTTTACATGACACATGTAGTTTACCTCCAACCTAAATTAGTGTTGTGTACAAATCTGTGGATGGTGTGTGGTATGAAGCCTCTCTGAAGCTTGAAAATAATAAGCATTATGATGTTGAGGTATGGTGTGGTAAGCACAAGTATAGTTTCTTGTAAGCTACTATTGGTATAATTTTTTTTGTTTTTTTTTCAATAGTTGCAGAATCTAGCTTCTCCTATACTTACATGTATGTATACATTTTGGGCTTGGCTTTAATGTCATGTAAATTTGAGTGAAATGGTAACAATATTTAAGAGCAACAAGTATGACATTTTAAACAAGTATGCACATATATTATATAACAGGAGGAGTGATATATTTTAATGGTAGTGGACATAGAAATTGTAGTGAAACTCTATAATTTATTATTGTAAGTGGACATAGAAATTGTAGTGTAAGTAGTAGGATGATTGTAATTAGACATAGAAATTGCAATGAAACTCTGTAATTTATTATGGCTCAGTGTTGTATATCCATAGTCAATGTCTATTTAAACTTTAAGATGATACTTATATGATGGCTTAAGTAAATTGTTCTTACCTTGAGACTAGTACACCATTGGATTAGATGATGGTTGTTATAATAGCAACTGTGTTTCTATGGGATAATTTTATATTTTGTATTAAATGATGATACATATGTGTTTCTTCCTTTAACAATAGTTTATATTCTGATAATTTTATATCTTGAATTATCAAATGACCAATGAGTGATAATTTCAAAAGTGCATCATAATTAAAGGCATGTGAATTCATATTGTACTTAATCTAAATGCCACTGTGTAATGTTTTTACTTACGATATTTTGAGACCCCTCTCCATTATAAAATAACCTATGACTTCAAAGAAGGAATTATGAAATATAGTTGTAGGTAGTTATCTCTTCTATAATAATGGAGGAGTCAAAGGTAATGATCAATGAGGTTGTTGCTATTAGATCATACATTAATACACTTACTATTTTGACAGCAAAAATATTGCATGATGACAGAGCTCAAATTCAAAATAGTAAGTGTATTACTTTATTACTGATGTCCCTATTTGATCTAATAGCATCAATATAACAAATAGAGCATCGACCAATCAAATAGGGACATGAGATGCTCAGATAGTGAGCTCATAAAGAATGCATGATGCCCTAGGTTGTAGCCCACAAGCCATCAAGATATTTCCTCATGAAATGATCATAAACAGACTCAACGACATGGTAGCATTGATCCAATAATAGAAAATACATTACAAATGCCAAGCTCACGGTCTGAATGAAATAAATAGTGTATAAAATAATATATGGTGCACAACAACAACAAGCATGCAATGACATTAATAACATTGCATGATGCCTGAGGTCAAATTTAAAATAGTAAGTGTATTAATGTATGATCTAATAGAAGAAACATCATTGATCATTACCTTTGAATCCTCCATCATTATAGAAGAGATAACTACTTACAACTATATTTCTCCTCTACAACTAGATAACGGTCTAGTTGCTGCCTTACTTTCCCCTCTTTGGTTCCATGCTTTCTTACATTAAGAGTTCATTTTGTCTCTAATTAGGGCATTATTTCTCCTTGATTGTATTCTTTTGGGGTCTAATATATTGTAGTTGTTTCTTTTTTCTTTGAATCATTGTTTACAATTACTTTTGATGCAATATTTGTGTGAAGAACAAGAACAAAATGGTGAATGAGTGTATTTGAAAAAGATAAACATGACACATTTTTTTGGGATGATTGGGTTGGCATGATACCATTTACATGGCCTGGCCAGATATTAAATAGTGAGCTCATGAACAATGTCATTATTAACATTCATCGAACATTCCAAATGCAAAGATGTTAACAATGTCAGTATTAACATTTATATTTTTCCATTAAATCAACAAATGCCATCAAAATGAAATTGAGTTAATTAGAAGACAAAGCTCAAATACCTACTGAAAGTCATGGCTACCATATAAAGATGAAATGCTAAGGAACTATGTTATAAAATTTCATGCCAAATTTCAAAGCTTGAAATTTTATAACTGTACATATATTTTCTTTGACTCCCCCACATTATAAACTCAATACTACTTGGAGAAAAAAGTATGATGTCAAAAAGTATAAAATTTCATGCCTTGAAATTTAATAACATAGTTCCTTAGCAACTGCCATATGAAGAGTAGTGCAAGGTGGCAACTTTCTCATTTTACCACAGTTAGGGCCCTTTTTTACCATGCTTTATGAGCTTTATATTTTTACCATGCTTTATGAGCTTTATGTTTTTACCATGCTTTATGAGCTTTATGTTTTTTTTTAAGTGAAGACAAATATTATCTTAATTTGTTATCTTTAAATTTTATTCATTTTATGATTTTAAAAATTGAAATAAAAAATATAAACTTTTAAGAAACTTTTACATCTTTTCATCAAATGACCCAAAAACATCAAGGATCATCATATATGGTCACTAATAGCCAACTTTTAGAAGAATATGAATGAATGCAAATATACACAAGTGGATGAACATAAATAATAAAGGTACCAGACATTGCCTGAAGTAATGAAGTGTTGACCCAGGGTTCAATCTAGTATGCTCTTATATGATCCAAAACATGCAAGGAAGGAAAAGATGGGGTTAGATCCAAAGGATCTAAGAAATGCCTAGCACCCTATTACTGATCCTCATCTACAATTATGCATGTGCATAGTCAAGCCATACACAAACTCAACAACATGGTAGCATTGACCCAATAACATAAAATACATTACAAATGCCAAGCTCACGGTCTCAATGAAATACACAGTGTATAAAACAATATATGGTGCACAACAACAACAAACATGCAACGACATCAATAACATTGCATGATGCCTAAACTAAAATTCAAAATAGTAAGTGTATTAATGTATGATCTAATAGCAACAACCTCATTAATCATTACCTTTGACTACTCCATCATTATAGAAGAGATAACTACCTACAACTATATTTCATAATTCCTCTGATTAGGGCACTATTTGTCCTTGACTATATTCTTCTGGGGTCTAATCTATTGTAGTTTTTTTTTTTTTCTTTGAATCATTGTTTAAAATTACTTTTGATGCAATATTTATGTGAAGAACAAGAACAAAATGGTGAATGAGTGTATTTGACAAAGATAAACATGATACATTTTGTTGGGTTGTGATGAAGGGTGCTCCCCTTAATACCACAAACACATAACAGATATAGAGAAACAACAACAATATGCAAGAACAAAAAATTGGCTTCTTATCATCTCCACAAATGTGGAATTACAAACTTTTAGAATTACAATATGCAAAGCCACATGGGCATTTCCTTACAATATTCTGTAGGACAAAGCCTCGAACTATTACCCAGATCTACTACCCAGAACTATTCTGAACTACCTAAGACAATAATACAGCCTTTCTTATATAGGCAATTTTTCCACCGCCTAGGAAGGTTCCAGAATTTTAGCCAATAAGGCCGACCAAACTTAGAATTATTTTATTTTACATTTTATTACATCATAGTCAGCTCAAGATAACCTTTGAAACCTGAACAGAAATTTTGAAGAAAATTATTTTCTGCCATTTCAGGTGGCCCAACTTCCGAAGACCATAAGTCATCACCAGTTGACCCGATCGGCTATTATAACCCCATTTCGAAAATGCCACGAAGCGCTCTATAGGCTTGACTTGTGCAAGCGCCCGTCACCCAAATTTTCAACCTCATCCGGGGCCTCTAAAGCCTTCAAAACTGAGCTCAAAGTTTTTGTACCCTGCTGCCAATACCGAAAATCTTCAATATCTTCAAAACTACACCTGATCTAGCCATGAAACTTTGCTGGCAGACTTATATGACCAAAATGAACCTCCAAGAAAGAAATCAGATCATTCTGAGCACAGACGAAAATTACCAAAAATAGTAACTTTCCATAAATAGCAGCTCTGCACAGGATAGCCCTTATTGAATTCAAAAATAGAAATATTTTTGGGTGATGCAAGATTGCTCTTACACCCAGGATGCTCCTGCATCAGGTTGATTGGGTTGGCCTAGTACCATTTACATGGTCTGGATAGATATTAAATAGTGAGCTCATGAACAATGTCAGTATTAAACAGTGAGCTCATGAACAATGTACGATACCCTAGCTTGCAGCTAGCGAGCCATCAAGACATTTCCTCATGAAATGATCATAAATGGGGAGTATCACATAGTGAATATCAACAAAAAAAAAAATAAAGAGAGATCAAACACTTCACACAATTCCTTGAAGATAATAAAAATGATGCCCTAGCTCTCAAAGCTCACAGGTCATCAAGCATTCCAAATGAAAAGATGTAAACAATGCTTGTATTAAACAACAAGCTCATGAACAATGTATGATGCCCTAGCTTGCAACCCACGGGCCATCAAGACATTTCCTCATGAAATGATCATAAACGGGGAGTACCACATAGTGAATATCAATAGAAAAACAAATAAAGAGAGATCAAACACTTCACACAATGCCTTGAAGGTAATAGAAACAATTCCCTAGCTCTCAAACGTTGGGAGTCATCAAGAATTCCAAATGAAAAGATGTAAACAATGGTAGTATTCAATATTGAGCTCATTAACAATGTATGATGCCCTAGCTTGTAGCCTGCGAGCCATCAAGGCATTTCCTAATGAAATGATCATAAACAGGGAGTACCACATAGTGAATATCAACAACAAAAAAAATAAAGAGAGATCAAACACTTCACACAATTCCTTGAAGGTAATAGAAATGATGCCCTAACTCTCAAAGCTCGTGGGTCATCAAGCATACCAAATGCTAAGATGTAAACAATGCCACTATTAACATTCATATTGTGCCATTAAATCAAAAAATGCAATCAAAATGAAATTGAGTTAACGAGAAGAAAAAGCTTGAATGCCTACCTCAAATGCCAGTGCCCTCTTCCCACATGGTGTCAACCTCTTCATGCACACCAAAATTGAATGCCCTCTTCGCACCATGCAAAAGTACAGTGTTGTCTTCGCGGAAGCTCTTCAAATTCACAAATTACAAATGACACTTTCTTTTTCTTTTTTTGTTTATAATCAAAGGGGTGTCGCAATTATGACATCATCATTTCTATTATGACACTGTCGGGGGCACTTTAAAAAAAAACACAAAAAATATATGCAAATTGTAGTGGTGTCACAAATTGCATTGAAATTTGACCCCAAATGTTATAGTGAGAGCTAATTTAGCTCCCCTTATGACCATGAGGGTCATTTATCTAGAAGTAGAGGGTGCATCCATTACGGATGCATCCAATACATACTAATCATCTTTATCCTTCTTTACTTTTGTCCAAATCATGCTCGCAACTTATGTAGCTTTCACAAGGTTGACTTCTCCTGCTTCATCCAATATTGATCCTTCTGACTTTTTAGGGCTTTCCTGTCTTTGCACTTTTGATCTATAGAACTTTGAGATGTGTCCAGCCTTGTTGCATGAATGAAAAATGACTAGAGGCCTGATATTCCTTAGTGCATTCATGTGGGTTACCATACTGCACTATCTGGCTGTGTGACCAACATAATTGCATATTTGACATGTGATGTTCTGAGGACTTCTAACATTCTGTTGTGGATGAATTCTCAGATTTTGCTGATTCTGATTTCTTTGATTTGATCTATAATTCATAGCTCTATGACCAAATTTATTGAATGAGTAACAATAACCATTGAAAGGTCTTACCTCTTTACATTCTCTTGCTATGTAACCATGCTTGTTACAAGCATAACAAGTTTTGTTTATTGGCTTGCGCTCATCCTTAGATGGTTCAGCTTCAACTTTAGTATGATTTCCTGTCTTCTTAGATTTTGCAAATTCTTCTAATGCTTTCTTTCTTGCTTGCATGTCATTGATTTTATTTTCTTCTTTATTTAATCCAATACCATTGTTGTCTCCTTTAATCTTATGTGCATACAACTAAGACTCTATGAGATCCTTGCTTGTGTGTAATTTGTCAATATGATTCTCTTCTTCAGTCAATTTAGATTTCACTTGCTTGATGTTTTCTAACTCCAAGATTTTCATGTTTTCTTGCCTTAGTTCTTCATCCAACTGCTTGTTTTCTTTGACCTGTTCTTCATAGGCTTCTTGATAATTAAGTAACTTTTCATCCAATTCTTCAATCTGATATTTCAAAGATCCAAATCACTTGTGGAACAGTCTTTCAAATCTTTTCTTAGGTTTTTGATGACTGCATGAGAATCACTAACCTTTTCTTTCAGTTCTTCAATTTCTTTTTGAGATCTGTCAAGGTCTTCAAGAGCTGCTTCAAGATTCTTTTTCAAATGTTTCATTTCTCCCTTATCCATGATCTCCTCAAGTGGTTAAACTTCTTTGCAGAGGACCATAGCTCTGATACCAATTGTTAGGATTGGGAACACTAAGAGGGGGAGTGAATCAATGTTCTATATATTAATGTTTTTTTTTTTATATCTTGAAACTTAACTTAATTACTTAAGTACTGAAATGAATATCAATGCAAGTAAGATAAAAAAAATCATAACACATGACACCAAATATGATTACGAGGAAACCTAAATAGGTAAAAACCTTGGTGGGAATTGACACCCACTAAGAACTGCACTAGTGTATTATGATCCCTGATAGAAGATCTTGCAACCCTGTTAGGAGTTGATCTTTACAATACTTTTAGTATAGTGACCTAGTAAAGGGTTGGACCTTGTTAGGAGTCTTTTACAATTAACCCTATTAGGGGTGAGGACACACTGTCCAGGAGCACATTGCTCAAAGGGGTGAAGGCTACAACCTTCTGAATCTCAAATACACACTATATTTGCAAGGTGAACTACTATTGTGACATTGCTTGTCTAATCAGTTCCTTTTATGTGCCGATGCTTTAGCCTCTTGTAAAGCACGATAAAATTCTAACTTCTCTTTGCATAATTCTTCTCTGCTCCAATCAAATTTCTATTTCATTTCATACTTAATTACAAGGGTGCATGTCTTATTTATATGCACATACAAAAATATTCATTAATTCAAACTATAACTAATTACATACAACGCTACCAAATGAATTGGCTCAAGCGTGTTTACATATGATTATATTAACATGTCTATTATGTAAATATAATAGGTGCATAGCCTTTACAAAACAATATTATGATCACTAACCACAATACAACCAGTCGGCTTCATGCTCTATTTAGTTCTACTACTCACTGACTATGACTCTTCAACTGGATGTATCTTCATCATACTAACTCATCTGATCATGTGCTCTTAGACTTAGCATGACTACATACCAACAAGCTTATCTTCAAGGGTGCATGCCATAACTCGGTCATACGCACATGCGTCAATGCTCTGTTCACCTGGTGCTCTGTTGTTTGTCCAATCATTCATACTTAGCCAAATTCTGATGTTCTAACTGGTTGCATTGACTCCATAATATCATATGACTTTGTTGCCATAATGAAAACACTAAACATAGTCATATACATTAGTATAGTCATCTTGGCAACAGTTTTCATCAATGACTTTTCTTTTACAAATGCACGATAGCTCCTACATTTTTGGAGACAATTTCTTATGTATGTCTTGTCTACTCCTGTTGTTCATCACCATTTAACTAAAAGCGAGGAGCATTCCTTTTTTTTCAGAATTATACACTGTTTGGTTTTGTCTGAAGGTTTCCTACATGTGTGACTATTCATGGGTATGCTTTATCCCATAGATATAGTTGTTATTTTCTCTATTGCTCACAATTACTAAGATCGTGCTTAAAAAATTAATAATTATGCCTAGTCTATGAGCAATAGAGAAAATAACAAGAGGCACTAACTGACATGATCTTCATAATTGTATCACAAAAATTAATGATTGCATCGTTTGTTAGTCAATTGTGTCGAATCTCCTACAAAACACATAAAAATAGAAAATATAAAATATAGAGTTAGAATCCAGAGTGATTGCATATGTAAATTGAATGATTGTAGCACATAATTTTTTGATTGTGTCAATTTATTTGCAATTATGTCGAAAGAATTTGTATTTGCAAAATCTCAAAAAAACTCCAAAATCAAAGAATAAAAAGTTTGTTCACATTTGGTTCACCATTTGTAACAATGGGAATTTGGATTAATAGATAATACATGCAAAATAAATAATAGGATCTAAGGACAAAAGATCCTACTCTATGCGTAAATCTCCATTTCATTCAAGAAAGAACACAAGACATGATAAACTAATGCATAATGAATAATCAATGAAAATCACAGAAGATATCACCAAAGTTCTTTTCTCTCTCGTCAAGTTGTGGGCTCTAAGATTTGATCCTTCATATGATAGCACAAAAATTCAAGAATTTTGGTTGGGAAAAATGAAGAATCACCTTCATTTTATAGATTTTAGGATTCTAATGGACGATTCAGATTAACAGGCACTAATTGATAGTGGATCACTAGGATTGATTGTGAGAAGACTAATTGGATAGATTACTGAGACTAATTAATAGTTATCTAACTGCATGACTGAGCTAATTGCACATATAACTTGGTTGCATGACTAAAGGTTGAATATGTAGTTAATTGTATGACATAGAAGGATGAGTTGATTGAATAGTTGAATAGTTAGTCACTTAGAGTTGTAGAAGTGGAACAAAAGAATATAATTTGCATTAAATAATGAAAAATAATTTTATTATGTATGAGAGAGAATAAATGATATATATATATATATATATATATATATATATATATATATATATATATATATATATATATATATATATATATATATATATATATATATATATATATATATATATATATATATATATATATATATATATATATATATATATATATATATATATATATATATATATATATAGCAAACTTAGTTAAATTTGGACAAATAGAATAATAAAATAAAATAATAATTTATTTAATTATAAAAAGAATCTTTAAAAAATTAAAATAATTCTTTAGTTTTGACAAGAAGAATGAGAAATGTTAATTTAATTAAATAATAAGAATTATTCAGTTAAAATTGGAGAGAAAGGAATCAATTAAATAATAATAAAAATATTTAATTAATATTTAGAAGAATATTGATAGAAATTGGGCATTTAAATAATTAAATAATAAAATTACTTAATTATTAGAATTTAGAGGGAAATGATGAATTTGCATTAGAAGAATGACACAAAATAATTAAACAATAAAAATTATTCCATCAATTAAAATAGAAATTAGTAAAAACATAGTGTAATGTGTCTACAACCACCCTTTGAAAGAGTTACAACCCTTCATCATTTCTGCCCCTTGGAAGTTACTTACTTCTTCTTCTTCCATTAATCTTTTCTTAATTCATATACTCCCTTTATGTAGATTACCTTCCTTATCATTATCCTTTCTTCCATACCATCAACAAATGACATTTCATCCTATTTATTTCTTCATGATGGGAGAGTCACAACCTTTTTTTATTACAATCTTTTAAGAGAGTCATAACCCTTCATCCTTTATGCCCTTTGAAAGAGTGACAACCCTTCATCAATTTTTCTCATTCCATTCTTCTTCCGTTACTCCTTTCTTAGTCTCCATGCTCCCTTCTTTCTTCTTTTCTCCTTCTCTCCTTCCAAATGAAATTATATTCGCCCTTTTATATCTCATGTTTGAGGGAGTTGCATCTTAATTTCTATTTCATGTCTTTTGACCATTCATTCAACTTAATTAAATTTTAATTATATTTCAATTTAATTCATTTTATATTTTAATTTAAATTTTATTTATAGACTTGTTTTATATTTCAATATTTTTTAATTTTTTAAGTGTCTGATAAACTTTTTAACATGACATGCCCTCTGCCCATGAGAAACTCTTTTGACTCGAGCTATAAATTGCCACAGCAATCAAAACTTTCGATTCAACAGCATACTGTGGAAGATAATTTCTTTTACAGATTTGAGTGATACTCGGGCATATGAGTGCAATCTGACACTCCAGTCACAAAGAAGAAAGAGATAAAGTAAAAAGAAAAAGGGAAAAAAAAGAAGAAAGAGTCATTTCCAATAATCATATCTAATTAATTCGCATTTGACATAGAAAGAGTGTAGTTTTTTAAAAGATAAATATTTCAAATCCATTTCCAAAGAATTTTAATACTTAAGCTATGAAGAAATATGCCAAACTGAGCTCTAAAGCATTTTGAAGCTGCCTAACCTTAAAAGAGTTTTAAAAAATTTTTAATAAGAGTTTTAAAAATTTTTTAATAAGAGCTTTTCTATTCAATTGAATTTGAGATATGAAGGGCGCAGCTAAATTTATTCAAAGGATGTTGTTATATTGTACAAAAGCGTTTGGTACTTTGCATGAAAAGCAATAGATCTTTTTGTGTTCCTTCACAAAGGAACAGGATTTGATGGTCTTGTCATTTGTGGATAGCTGCTTGTATGTCTTAATCCACAAACTTGGTGATTGTATTATAGATAGCTCATTATGCCTCCATTCAAAGATTCAATTCATAAAATTGCATGTGTAAAATTGCTTCTTCTTCTTCCATCATAACAACTCATGATCAATATTAACAGAAGTCTTCACAGAGATACGAAATTAGTTGATGGCTGATTGAATATATGTGAAACAATTCCTCTCTGTTTGAAGATTATGGACTCTGAAAGCTTAAAATGTCTAATAAAGAAAACAAAACAAAATGTTATAAGTACACAGATAAACAAGGTAACACAACAACAATAAATAAGTTCATCGTCCCTCAGAATGAGAAATAATTGTATAGATATTCACGCATGCATCACATGGTGATGACATACGATATTCATCGAAAGCAACGATTATTTATTTTAATCTTTGATAGCTTTCTTACATTTTATTTTTATCCCATCAAGTCAAAGTTGTATTTCTTACTTCTCGCTTCCTTCGTTGAAGAACAAACTCCACTCTCATTTGTTTATTATCACCTTAAATTAAGGTTTCATTTTAATATATCACATTACATCGAACGCGTACCCTGGAACAACTAAATTATGCAATGGAAATGATTTTTCTTTAAATTATATTCTAGACTCTGGAAGTTTAAACATTTAATAATTATAAGAAATAACCGGGACTACTTAATCGAACCACTCTTAGTCATACAAGACAAAACTCTGTTTAATGTAGTACATTAAGTTAAATCAAAATTTTATTGGGTGTAAAGGTTATGTCAATAGTATTATATATGTCAAATGATGTCACTATATTACTGATGTTCATTATGTCTCAATTCATAGATTCACATGTATCTGTGGATAATTGAATATGTTTCAATTCATAAAATTGTATGTGTGAATGTGTCTATAATTATGTCTTGATTAACAAAGGGAGGAGTGTTATTGTGGATGGTTAAATCTCAATTCACAATTAGTTGGTGTTTTTTGTGTGGGCTATTTGAATGTCTCAGTTTGCGAAAAAAGGTGGTGTGCTTGTGAATAGTTGAATATATCTTGTTTTAGAAGGTTGTTGGACAATTAGAACATTTGTCTACAGCTGAGTAGTTTGTGATGCTTTAAGGAGATTTGATAGACAACTAAGACCAAGCTTGAACATGAAAGATTTGGAATATTTAGGATGAGAAAGAAGATTTGTTAAAGACATGTTCAGATATTTATAAATGAGGAGATGCAATCAGTTCAGTGGTATTTACATTCCTTCATTTTTTTTATAATATTTTACATTGTCTAATTGTCTGAATGAATACTAAAATATAATACTTTGTAAACATTTACATAATACATTATAAAACCCTAATTTTATAAATAATATGTTTACAGTTTAACAATTTCTTCTAACACAGAAAATGAATCCAACGACCTTCACGCTAAAATTCATCATATATATTGAGCTCTGATGCAGTCAGAGTAAATACATTGGTCATAGCTCATGAGTTGTAAGAACTCTTATTTACTTTACAACCATATTCCTAAAGAAAGGCCACCATAACTGATTTTAGATATGGTGGCCTTGCTTCCCAGATAGGTCCTTTGTCCTTCATTGCTTCAGTCAGACTAAATCCTTCACCTTCATATGGTGGCATTTCCAGCTCAAATTTCTCTGCAATTAGTTGCCACAGTTTTTTCCATTTGAACACATCTCCATTAGAACAATTGAAGGTCTGGTTCTTAGCATTAGGCTCCACGGCAGCCCATATTTCTTGCTCTGCAATCAAATCAGCATCAGCTACATCCATAAATTGTTCCCAAGTGATTTTAATTGCCCGGGTATTTGAAAGGAAGCCCCTCATATTTGCAAATGGAAGCATAAACACAGAGAGTACCAATGATGTTCATTAAGCTCCAAGGAGAGAAGCCAAAAATGAGTGCAGGGCGGTGAATGGACCAAGTTAGTCCCTTTTTCTTCTTGGCAGCATCAAACAGTGTATCTTCAAGTATGTGGTAGAAATTAGGCCCAGATAACCTTGGAAGCTCCTCATGAAAGGGTGTCTCATGCCACTGAATATTTTCAGTACTGGTCAAACCATCAAATGAACCCATATAGTGTTTCCCACCAGTCTGCAGACAGATGTGCTCAAGATTTTGGGCATTAGGCAGCAGTGCATCTAAGACATTATTGAACATTCTTCCATTGGCTTCACAGTTCTGTTCCCCTGTCTCTCTACTAACCCAACAAACCCAAAAAAGATGAGTCACATCCTTCAAAGTAGAAATCCTTTCTAAAGTTTCTCCTCTGTTCAGCACATCACATTGCATGTATTCAACTGGATTATCTGGAGACCAATTAGGCTTGGGCCTCCTTGCAACACCGTAAACTTTCCAGGGTCCACCAGGAGTGTCAGAGAAAGGCAAGATTTCAGCCAAGCTGTTGCCCACAAGTCCCGTGACTCCTATGATCAGGGCCACTCTTTGCTTCTCAGATTTTCTTTCTGAGCCTTCAACATTATGCTGGACTCTCCCCTGCATATAAATAAAAAGTGACATACACAACTTTGCTGGAAGAGTCATTATTTCCTAGTTGAGTTTTAGTTAATGTCAATTAGTTTAATGTCCAAATGTTGTTTGGAGACTTTATATAATATACTGTATTCATGACAGATTATATAATATACTGTATTCATGGCACACAGCAAAAATGAGCAGTACAACAGATTCCTAATCATTCATCCTCCATAATCACCATAGAACTGAAATGATTCCATGTGAGTCGGCTTTGTTCCAACAGAATGAGGACATTTTAGAGCATTACAGTCACAGCATGTGAAGCTATAATAACAAATTCAGAATGTGTTCTAAATAAGGGACTTATTGTGTTTTATAGTTTTCATCCTAAATAATTAGGATGAGGTTAATTTGTAGAAACTGGAAACAATTTCTTAACATGATATTTTTTGAAAAAATAATTGAATGCTATTTGAGTCTTTTGAGTCTTTTATTTATTTTCAGTTTCATCTATATTTCCAAGTATTTATGTTAATCTTTTGTATGATTCTGTATATGTAAAATTTTCTTTCACATGACTATTAATATTGACACATTGAAAAAGTTGGGTAAGATTCATTCGGTTGAATTTTATGCAAAAAAAGACTTTACCGTACTCAAATTTTTATCCATTATCAACGGTTGAATTTTATGCAATAAAAAGAATTTACTCTACTCAATTTTGTATCCATAAAATTTAGCAGATATAAATAGCACGATGAATTTCACTTTTTGTTAATATTCCTACTTCTTTTAAACAGATTTATCAGACTTCTCTTCTCTACATTATGGACGATTAGTTGTATCCAGTGCTGCTTCAGAGAATGATAAAAATTAAATTAAAATAAATACTTACAGCTCTAGAACCAAGAGAGCCTGTCCACCACGAGTACCAACTCATTGTGATAACCTGTTATAACAAAAATTCCTACACATGAGATCGAAGTCTATATTTTCCTTTGCTAGAATAAATTTGAAAAACAGTAAATAAAGAAACCAAATCGATTTGTTCGAATCCTACACAAATTATCTGAACTCTTACCTCAAAATGAAATGTATGAAGCTGCTTGAACAATCAAGAATATCATGATTGATTTATAGTTGTTTTAATTGAATTCAAATATTATTAGCTTCTATATATTGTTATCAAAATTCAATTGTCTAGTTTTTAATTCAAACTCTTTGACCCTTGTTTCTTGAGAAGTGGTTCACAAAAAACTCTCTCTCCTAAAAAATAAATGAAACAGAATACTAAATTAACTAAAGCATTATTAAAATATAATGAGACTTCAATTTTCTTGTCACATGGATGACCAAAAAGTAATGTTTCTACTATATTCCTAATATATTATTAAAATACAATAGAGAACAAAAAGTATATTGTCAAATTATTATGAGACTTCAATTTTCTTGTCACATGGATGACTAAAAGTAATGTTTCTACTATGTTCCTAATAAGTTAAAACATATTAAAGACCAAAAAAGTGTTATTGTCAAAGTATAATAAGATTTCAATTTTCTTATCATGTCATCCATGGCACAAAAGTAATATTTCTAATATATTCTTAATAAATTAAAATATATTAGAGAACAAAAAGTAAAATTGTCATAGTATAATGAGACTTCAATTTTGTTATCACTTCTAATATATTTTGTCTCATCCTACACTATTTTCAAACTTCTTATTTACAACCTATTAGATTTATGCTTGGCTATGCTATTTTCAAACACTTTTGTGCTAATGTTCAAAGCCTAATTTAGAGATTGAATATACTTCAATCTTGATGTTGGGTCATTCTCATGTTAATTTTAGGGACATTCTCATTCTCATGTTAACTCTATCTAGATTATCTTATTCTTCAAATCAAAGTTTTGAAATGAAATTACCACTAGAACAATGTATTTGAAATATTTCTAAATTAATATTTCTTAATAATAAATTTATATATGCATAATATATTTTTGTGTTTAATTTAGTTCATTATATTTGTATATCTTGATTTTACTGTCATTTTCTTTTAAAGGATAATTTCAATACTTTCTCTCCCTTTACTATTTTAGATTATATTAATAGGTACTAAGTTGATTCAAAGTATATCTAGAATTAAGGATTTTCATTCATTTCAGATTTTGAAGGTATATTTTCTCACCATTTCTACTACTCATTGTTAGTTGATAAAATGTATTTTTATATTAATTCATTTGGTATTGTTTTTGTATCAAAATCATTTGTAACTAGTTTTCAATCATAATAGACAACCTAAAAATGATTATAAGAACATTCACATAAAAATATTATTTAAAAATATAATAGTAGAATTGTAAAACATCTTAATTTTATCATCAATTTTTGTTATGATTCTAAAAATACTATATTTTTATCAATTGTCTAGATAGTTAACATTACTATTTAAATAACAATTTAATGTTTCTAGTGGTCATCTTTAGTGAGTTTAGTTTTATTAGCTTTTTTCTATTCTTGTATTTAGTTACAATTGTTTTGTTTAGAAAGATTGTCTTGTACTTTAAACCCATTTTTTACGCCTTCAAAGAGTTTTTTTATCTGCAACCATTTGTTATTTCTAGTTCCTGCTAGGCTATAGAACTATAGGCGTCAACCTGTTTTTAACTAGTGATTAAATTTCATAATTTATTTTTTTCATATCAAATTTTAATATTTGATAAAGTAAAATGCACAATATTTAACTTTTCCCATTTATAAAATTATTTATCTTTCATTTCATTTTATTTAGATTACATACATTTTTTGTTATTTACTTTGTCACATATTCTAAAATTTTATTTTATTTTTGATAAAAATGGACAAAGCCATCGATTTTTATTAATAATTAACTACTTCAGTGGGGCTCCAGGAGGAAAGAAGTAGGAAGAAAACCTCCCTTCTTAGCCAATATATACAAGTGTACAAAGTTTACAAAAGTGGAACCCTGCCACCAAAAAACAAAATTGCCAAAAAAGGCTTACAATCGAAGAACGGACAACAAAGTCCATCACCCCAGGGAAAAGGTAGATATAAAGAGACCATTTACTAACACCTAGCCCTACAATTACAAAACCCAAAATTGCGAGGTGAACACCAGAGAGACATCAGTGAGAGCCCCGAGTATGACATGGGCACCTGCAACTACTAGTGGGGGAGGCCGAAGCCGTGGCCTCAGATGAAACCAATGGAACTCTCAGAACAGCCTGACTGAAAGAAGAGGAGCCAACCAAACCATCATCTTGGGCATAGGCCAAGATCACCAAGCAGCAGTCAAAAATGTTGAAAGCGTGCGCTCAGACTAAAACAGGGATGAAATCTACCAACGATGCCATAGTAGTATTGAAACCCACCCTATCCTTACGGGAGATGCCAAGCTTGAAAGCATCAAACATTTTTATGATACCTACATCATTATCCAAACATGAAGGGGAGAAGATACCACCCACCCAAGCAATAGATGCCCTGAGACTATATCGGGCCACCGCATTGTGAATGTCCTATGAGGAAGCAAAGTCCTCTCTGACCAGCTTCGAAACCACATTCGTAAACTGCACATAATCTTGAAACAAATTGTAAAAATTGGAGAGAAAAATTGATAAAATTTGTGAATGAAAAATGCATCTCGGCGAAGATGGGATCAACACATAGTCACCGATAATCTGTCATACGACCGAAGCAACTTCCATAGGCAAAGGCTTGAAAACCACTTGAAAATGGTGCGGAAGATAATCCCCAGCAGTTGGGCACTCCCAATGCTGGATTGGCATATTGATGCGTAAGTTTAGGGCCCTGTATTCCAAGGTTGATATGACCTGCAAATGATGAAACAAAGGAGGAAGAAAGACAAATAGAAGTTTGTAGCAAGAAAAGTGGATGAGCATGGATGCGGTAGGGCCCTAGATATAAGCCAAAGACATAAGGGATGACGACAACCCCCAAAAGATTGCCTTGTGAGAAAGATATGAAATCTGTACATCATGTAAGAAGTGAAATTACCCAAATATGATGGCACAAAATCTAAGGGGAAAATATACTAATACTAAGCACGAGGAGCCTCTTGAAAATAAAGGTCACCCGCGTGAGGGAAAATGAATTTATGCTTGTCCAGCCGCCAAAATGAAAAAACTAGTCCACCTCATCCACGAATTACAAAGCACATCAATTAATGATTCGGGCATGGTACTTCAATCTATCGTGAATGTACCTCCTTGTCAACCCAGGTGACACCATTTGAGTTGAGTAGGGAAGTGATAAGACAATCATTTTGCCAATGAATATCCCCCGAGGGGAGATCAACACCCTTGTTTTCCAACCAATCGGCTAGGCCATTTACTTCCCTATAACAATGGGAGGCTTTGAATTCTTCAAAGAATGGAAGGAGAGCCCAGACCTCCTTAATGATGTATTGAATCTCCTAGCTAGAAACTGAAAAGTTGTTGAGTGCAGAGATGATGATTTGAGAATCCCCTTCAATGTTTATTTTCTTAATCCCTAATGATTTAGCCAGAAGAGTACTCATGAGCAGAGCCCTAGCTTCGGCAATGTTATTGAAGCCAAATGGGATTCTCGAGCTCCTTGCTCCAATGAGGATCAAATTTGAATTTTGAAGAGCACACCTAGCCCCAAAAATGCTTGGGTTTCCTTTGGATGCCCCATCAAAGTTTAACTTAATAAAGGGCTCATCCGGAGGGATCCACTTGACATCTTTTCTCTTCTCCTTATTTGATATTTTGCCTATCAAGACCCCATTAAACGGGATGGTAATGAGGGGCCATGAGCTCATAATTTTTGAATCCTGAGAGGAGAAAAGGGAGGATACAGACTTTGATCTCAAAGTATATGCATTCATCATTTCTAAGATTGATTTTTCCACCACCCCAAAAACCTGCTCAATTGTGCTCTTGTCTTTTCTGAAGATTCTTTTATTCCTTTCCCACCAAATTGACCATACGACCACTGTTGGAGTCACTCTCCAAATCTATGCAAAGAAAGAATTTGATTTGGAAAGGGGCCATTGATAGAGGAGATCCAAAAATGTAGCCGACAGTGGGCCATACCAACCCAGTTTCTCCAGAATCCAGTACCAAATTTCTTGAGCAAAGGGGCATGACACTAGAAGATGGTTAGGGTCTTCCAAATGAGAGTCACACATAACACAATTGAAATTCATTACAATACCCAATCTTTGAAGGCGGTCCCCTATGAGGATATGATTTAGAATTGCCAACCACAAGAAAGACCCGGCCTTAGGAAGAACCGCAGTATGCCAACAGAAACCAAAAATGAGCTTGTTGGGAGACTAGAGCTTTTTAGTCATTTGAATATATCCAAGCTTGACTAAGTATCTACCATCTGAAGCAGGGGACCAAATAAGCCTATCTAGGCTGAGGTTAAGAAGAAGAGGTCTCTGATGAAGAATATTTTGGAGGGCCTCCAACTGGTCCTTGGAGAGACCCATTTGAGACAAATCTTTCCAATCTGATCTCAGACCATCACCAAACAAGGTTATGGAGATGTAGTCTTTCACTTTGGAACCCCATTTTGATTGTAAAACTTGGATAGTTGAAGGAGAAATGTCTGAGGAAGAAGAAATGGGAGGGAAACCATTCCAAGAATCTTCCCAAAAGTTTTCCTGATTCCTTGAATACACAATCCAAGATAATTTTGGGAGAATGATATATGCCGACACTTAATTAAAAAATTCCACATTGTCGAGCCTGAGGGGGGATCTTTGATAGTGAAGATTCGGGCAGGATCATCCAAATCCAAGTACTTCAGTCTAATGATTCTAGCCTAGAGGGAAGATGGATTTTCATAAAGTTTCCAAGGTAACTTGGCTCCCAAGTTGATATTCCTTTCATATAAACTGTGGAGGCCTACACCCCCACATTCTTTAGGGTAGGCCATCTTATCCCAAGCCACAAGGGGGATCTTCAAAGAATTATCCATGTTGCCTCTCCAAATGAAATCCTTAATAAGTTTCTTGATTTTCTCCATAAATGACTTGGGGGCCAAGAGGACTGACATGATGTAGTTTGGAATTGAGGAAAGAACTGATCTGACAAGAAGAATTCTGCCCGCAAAGGATAACCACCTGGCCTTCCATGAGGAAATCCTATCTGCTATTTACTAGTATATATTTTTCGAAAAAGAGGCTCTACATGACCCTTGGAAGAATGGAATGCCCAAATATGTGCTTGGGGCTAGGGCGGTTTCAAAACCCAGCAAATCATTGATTGCTCCCTGGATCCTCGGAGAGGTATTGAAGAAAAAAACTTTAGAATTTGAAATACTAACCTTCTGCCCTGACATAGAGCAATACTCTTCCAATGTATTCTTAATTACCCTTTCTTTTGATAGAGAACTGTAACCAAACAACAAAGAATCATCTACAAACAAGGTGTGAGTAATTGAAATATGAGATTGGTGAAGAGAGATACCCGACCATAATCCCTGGGAATTTTTGTAAGTAATCAATCTGCTCAAACCTTCTGCCATTATAATGAATAAAAAAGGAGAAAGAGAGTCTCCCTGTTTGACCCCTTGAGTTTCCAAAAAGAAGCCACAAGGAGAACCATTGATAAGGACAAAGAATTTAGCCCCTTTAACACATGCAAGAATCCATTTAATCCATTTTCTATGGAAACCCATCTTACTCATAATCATCTAGAGAAAAGACTAGCTGACCCTATCATAGGCCTTCATCATGTCCAGCTTGAGGACCATCTATTGAAGCCCTTGGGTTTTGACTGAGTGGAGGACCTCATGTGCAATTAAAGCCCCCTCAACAGTATCCGTACCCAGAACAAAACCCCTCTGGTGGTTTGAAATAATCTTGGGGATAATCTTCCCAAGCTGAAGGGCAATAGATTTGGTGATGATCTTGTAAATGGTGTTGCACAACGAAATTGGTCTAAAGTTTGCAAAAGTTGATGGAGTAGAGCACTTTGGGATGAGAGTGAGGAAAGTGTTATTGAAAGGTTTAAACATACAAGAGTGAGTCCTAGATTCCTCCACTGCTTGGAGAATATCTAGACACATGAAGTCCCAACATTTTTGGAAGAATAAAGCAGTAAGGCCATCTGGGCCTGGAGGCTTATTAGCACCCATAGAGAAGACTATTGCTTTAACTTCCTCTAGGGTAAACAGTTGTAACAATTGGGCATTATCCTCTTGAGAGACCAAAGAGGGGATGAAGTGGAGAGGATAAAATTGTGAAATAACATCCTTGTCATCCAATGGCTTAGCTAGGAGGTTTTGAAAAAAGTGAACAACCTCATCCTAGATATCTTTTTTAAAGTTAAGCATAGTACCATTGGCATCTTTTATTTGAAAAATAGCATTCTTTTGCCTCCTTATTTTAGCTGAATTATGGAAAAAATGTGTATTTTTGTCCCCTTCTCTGAGCCAAAGCTCCCTAGATCATTGTCTCCAATATGTGTCCTCCCTAAGAAGGACTTCCTCAAGTTGGCTTTATTCGCTTGAGAGTCCAATGGCTTTTGCAATTCCTGGTTGGAGGTAGCATTACTCTCCATAGTTTTAAATAACTTTTCTAAACTGACTCTTTCTTCCTCTAGTTTTTTACCAATTTCTGCCAATTTTCCACTCAGTGCCTTCAGCTATGCCTCCTCTCGTTCCTTCACTACTGCCTTGGCATGTTCCTGCTCTGTATCTGTTGATGTAGAGGTCAATTTTTTAATCTTTTTCTATAATTCTTTCAAACTATTCTTTGAAGCTTTCCTCTTTTCTTTTTCATTGCCAATGTCTTCCTGTAACTTTTCTATATTTTTCTTGAGCTTGCTTTTCTCTCTTTCCAGCTTTAGCAATGCACTGTAGACCACTTGGTTTGTAGACTTTGACACATTGATTTTGTCCACATTTTTAACTTTGGAAAAATCCATTTGGAGAGTGCTAACTTGAAATTCAGACGGATCTATCTTACTCTCCGGTGGGTTTCCATCTTTATTTGGTGGAATAACAACCATGAATTCCATCATGTCTCTTTTTGGGTCATATGTTGGTAAAACCCTGTTGGATGTAGGTTGCTCCTGTACAACTACTTTAAGGGCACTGGTCTGCAATGTCTTCTTTATTTCCTTATTCTTGGTTCTGCAAATTTATTATAGAAATCATTGAAACAAAAATTTGGTGTTGCAGAAGGATTTGAATGTTTGAAAGGTGAACCAGACTCAGAGGCAGAGCTTGCAATGCTATTGATCTAACTAATGCTCTTTGAGGATTTAAACTTCTAGAGGGTTTTGCTAAACCTGAAACTGCAAACACTTCTTTAGGATCGAATGACATTGTTGTTGGTGTTCTTCTGGAACCACAAAGCTTTATCTTCTTGACACTATCATCTACTATGAGATTCTGTGTAGATTCTCCTAGCCTCTTTAGAGAGGGAACTTGTTGTATAAGTTGCCCAGTCCCACTGGCACCAGTGCCACTACCAGACCCAGTAGCAGTACTAGTAGATTCAAACCCAATGCCTGCACCATAATCATAAGAATTTTTTTCTGTCTCAATTGTCTTGGTAGTTAACATTATTAAAACAAGTGCCACTTAGTGGCTTGCCATTAATATTGTAATAAAATAATAAATATAGAATTATAATTTATAATAAATATAGTACATTATAATTTATTTTAAACATGTATATTGAATGAAGATTAATATTTGTTTTAAATAAAAATATGATCAATTTGTAAATTGTTGGCGTTTTATATCCCGAGAATTCCATGTATAGGACTCAAATTATTTTAACCAATCATATCATCAATACATAATTTTTACAATTTATTAACTTAAAAAATGTGCATCTCAACTATAGAAAGAAAGAATTTGTAAAAAATTAAAAATAACATTAAATATTATTTTTATATATTTTAATTTAAATATTAATATACTGTAAAGAAAAAATAATAATTATAAGAAAATAAAATTGCATAAGTTTTGACATAACTATTTTTTAATGCATAATCAATATATAATAAAATTTAAAAAATATGAATAAAAATAAATTATAATATCATAGGTTTTTATTTAAAATGTAATATTTTGTAAAAATTAATATTAAAACTAGAGTAAATTCATATAACATAATTTTTAATTTAAAAATATATTAATATAAAATTAATGTAAAATAAAAAATGTTCATGAGAACTTAACAAAATAATATAAAATAAAAAATCCAAAAAAAACTCTTATATAAGCTATTCATGCCTAAAAAATAGTTCTATAAGACCTCAAGCCAATCATTTATTTTTCACAATTTATAAAGTTAAAAAATTTACATATAGACTATACAAAATATTTTATTTTTAACAAAATAAAAATACACTAAATTATAATAGTACTTGCTTAGCCTACCGGGCTAAGCAACAAGTACTAATAATGTAATGTTTCTAGTGGCCATCTTTAGTGAGTTTAGTTTAATTAGTTAGTTTCTATTTTTTGTATTTAGTTAAAAATTGTTTTGTTTAGAAACATTGGCTTTTACTTTAAATCCATATTTTACGCCTTCAAAGGGTTTTTTTTATTTGTCCATTTTTATTGACTTTTTTCTTTCCTACCTGGACTTTTCCAGATCTAGGATTTTTTTGTGTATTTTTTGAGCTGTGATTTATCACATGTGTCTTTACCAACCAATGTCAAGTTCCTTCTTTGATCTTGAGCATTGTTTTTGGAGATTTATTTTCATGGATGAATTTTCTTTTACAAATGCACGATAGCTCCTACATTTTTGGAGACAATTTCTTATGCATGTCTTGTCTGCTCCCGTTGTTCATCGATATTTAACTGAAAGCGAGGAGCATTCCTTTATGTTTTTCAAAATTATACACTGCTTGGTTTTGTTTGAAGGTTTCCTACATGTGTGACTATTCATGGGTACTTTTTATCCTATAGATCTAGTTGTTATTTTCTCTATTTCTCACAATTATTAAGATCGTCCTTAAAAAATTAATAATTATGCCTAGTCTATGAGCAATAGAGAAAATAACAAGAGGCACTAACTAGCATGATCTTTATAATTGTATCACCAAAATTAATGATTGCATCATTTGTTAGTCAGTTGTGTCAAATCTCCTACAAAACACATAAAAAATAGAAAACATAAAATACAGAGTTAGAATCCAAAGTGATTGCATAGGTAAATTGAATGATTGTAGCACATAATTTTTTGATGCGTCAATTTATCTACAATTATGTCAAAAGAATTTGTATCTGCAAAATCTTAAAAAAACTCCAAAATCAAAGAATAAAAACTTTTTTCACATTTGGTTCACCATTTGTAACAATGAGAATTTGGATTAATAGATAATACATGCAAAATAGATTATAGGATCTAAGGATAAAAGATCCTACTCTATGCATAAATCCCTATTTCATTCAAGAAAGAACACAAGACATGATAAACTAATGCATAATGAATAATCAATGAAAATCACAAAAGATATCACCAAAGTTCTTTTCTCTCTCGTCAAGTTGTGGGCTCTAAGATTTGATCCTTGATATGATAGCACAAAAATTCAAGAATTGTGGTTGGGAAAAATGAAGAATCATCAAAAAATGAAGAATCACCTTCATTTTATAGATTTTAGGATTCAAATGGACGATTCAAATTAACAGGCACTAACTGATAATGGATAGCTAGTATTAATTGTGAGAAGACTAATTGGATAGATTACTGAGACTAATTAATAGTTATCTGACTGCATGACTGAGCTAATTGCACATATAACTTGGTTGCATGACTAAAGAATGAATATGTAGTTAATTGAATAGTTGAATTGTTAGTCACTTAGAGTTGCAAAAGTGGAACAAAAGAATATAATTTGCATTAAATAATAAAAAATAATTTTATTATGTATGAGAGAGAATAAATGAAATAAATATTTTATTTTTTTTGACAAAAGTGGTAGAACCACTGAATATATTATTAATTTTTTATTTTTATTTTTAAACTAATTCAAAAAGAACTCAACCGGGAAAGAACTAGCAAGAAAACCTAGCATCGTTACTCATAAAGATCATCGATATTTACAACTTTTTATATCGATAATTACATGTTCAAACTTTACAAATCAAGGAATCTTATCCTCTCTATTTTTCAAAACATATCGAAGAATATTTTCATCACATATTGTCCTTACATATTTTCAACTTGATTTAACAGTTTTAGATCATTTCTCAAAATTTAGAATTTTCAAAAAAATTTCCTAAATTTTGTCTATTCCTCCATCTCAGCACAATCTTCCACCTAGGAATCCCCCATTCATTTTGACGTGTCTTCACATCCAGCTAACTTGCAACCCAATTTAGCAGAAGCATCTTTCCACCAAAGCACTCCCGAAACATCATCCACCATTTAAGCTGAAGTAGAGGCTTCGTTAGCGTTAATCTGACCAACACACAAATTAACTTTCGATAAGTCTTTCGCCATACCCTGATTCAACGCCTTCACCTAAAAGTTAACACCTGGCGAAATTTGCTCAAGGCTTTTACCTATGTATTGTTTGTTTGAAAAACTCAACATGTACAGAATGGCATAACCAGTGTGTTTCACCTTCTCCTCCAGTTGATACCCTAAAAACCTTGTTGTAGTTTGAAGAGCCGACTTCATGAATCGAGGACTCTACATCTGGAAGGATCGTTGGAGAGCTTCGTACATCACCATGAATTCATGTTTCCTTAGCAACTGAGATCTTGGAAACAAACCGCCCACTAACGCATGACTAGCCCATAGGTCGTACTATTGCATTGCACATTTTTAACTTGTTTTCATTCCAAAATATTGGCAAAATGACCTTCCTTGCTAAGATTTCAAGCAACATGACTGACTGAACCAAATCCATGGCATTGGAGAAAAAAATTGACACCACATTTGAAGGGAATAGAAAATGCCTGGAAGAAGGGGATAAGATTTCTTCCCCTATTACCTACCGAATGGCCCTACGAATGGTAGGAGAATTCACAGAGAACATTACATCCATTACCCGTTCATCGATTTGCTATATTTTTAGCAAACTTAGTTAACTTTGGACCAATAGAATAATAAAATAAAATAAAAATTTATTTAATTATAAATATAATCTTTTAAAAATTAAATAATTAAAATAATTATTTAATTTTGATAAGAAGAATGAGGAATGTTAATTTAATTAAATAATAAGAATTATTCAGTTAAAATTGGAGAGAAAGGAATCAATTAAATAATACAAAAATAATTTAATTAATATTTAGATGAATATTGACAGAAATTAAGCAATTAAATAATTAAATAATTAAATAATTAAATTATTTAATTATTAAAATTTGGAGGGAAATCATGAATTTGCATTAGAAGAATGACACAAAATGATTAAACAATAAAAATTATTCCATTAATTAAAATAGAAATTAGTAAAAACATTGTGTAAGGTGTCTTCAACCACCCTTTCAAAGGGTTACAACCCTTCATCATTTCTACCCCTTGGAAGTTAATTACTTCTTCTTCTTCCATTAATCTTTTCTTAATTCATATACTCCCTTTCTGTAGATTGTGTTCCTTATCATTATCACTTCTTTCATACCATCAACAAATGACAATTCATCCTATTTATTTCTTCATGATGGGAGAGTCACAACCTTTTTTTATTACAACCTTTTAAAAGAGTCATAACCCTTCATCCTTTATGCCCTTTGAAAGAGTCACAACCTTTCATAACTACCACCTTTTGAAGAGTCACAACCCTTCGTCAATTCTTCTCATTCCATTCTTCTTCCATTACTCCTTTCTTAGTCTCCATGCTCCCTTCTTTCTTCTTTTCTCCTTCTCCCCTTCCAAATGAAATTATATTCTCCCTTTTGTATCTCACATTTGAGGGAGTTACATCTTAATTTATATTTCATGTATTTTGACCATTCATTCAACTTAATTAAATTTTAATTATATTTCAATTTAATTCATTTATATTTTATTTTAAATTTTATTTATAGACTTGTTTTATATTTTAATTTTTTAATTTTTTAAGTGTCTGATAAACTTTTTAACACGACATGCCCTCTAGCCCTTGAGAAACTCTTTTGACTCGAGCTATAAATTGCCATGGTAATCAAAACTTTTAATTCAGCAGCATACTATGGAAGAGAATTTCATTCACGGATTTGGGTGTTACTCAAGCATATGAGCGCAATCTGACACTCCAGTCATAAAGAAGAAAGAGACAAAGTCAAAAAGAGAAAGAAAAAGAAGAAAAAAAAGAAGAAAGAATCATTTCCAATAATCATATCTAATTCGCATTTGACATAGAAAGAATGTAATTTTTTAAAAGATAAATATTTCAAATCCATTTCCAAAGCATTTTAATACTTAAGCCATGAAGAAATATGTCAAACTGAGCTCCAAAGCATTTTGAAACTACCTAACCTTAAAAGAGTTTTTTTTAATTTTTTAATAAGAGCTTTTCTATTCAATTGAATATGAGGCATGAAGGGTGCAGCTAAATTTATTCAAAGGATGTTGTTTTATTGTACAAATGCGTTCAGTACTTTGCATGAAAAGAAACAGATCTTTTTGTGTTCCTTCACAAAGGAAGAGGATTTGATAGTCTTGTGATTTGTGGATAGTTGCTTTTATGTCTTAATCCACAAACTTGGTGATTATGCCTCAATTCAAAGATTCAATTCATAAAATTACATGTGTGAGCATGTTTCAATTCATAAAAGTGCATGTGTAAAATTGCTTCTTCTTCTTCCATCATAACAACTCATTATCAATATTAACAGAAGTCTTCACGGAGATACTAAATTAGCTGATGGCCTAATTGAATATATGTGAAACAATTCCTCTCTCTTTGAAGATTGTGGGCTCTAAAAGCTTAAAATATCTAATAAATAAAACAAAACAAAACAAAATGTTATAAGTACACAGATAAACAAGGTAACACAACAACAATAAATAAGTTCATCCTCCCTCAGAATAAGAAATAATTGTATAGATATTCACGCATGCATCACATGGTGATGGCATACAATATTCATCGAAAGCAATGATTATTTATTTTAATCTTTGATAGCTTTCTTACATTTTTTTTTGATCGGTAAAGGCCAAAGCCAAATTTCTATTTATATATATAATAAATAATCAACACAAGAAGGTTTTAAGATCTGCAACAATGTAAATGAGATCTTAGAAGATGGTGCAACAAATATGAAGCTACAAAGCTCAGCACCCTTACAAAAACTATTAAAAAACTCAGCTATACCAGTCTAAGCCAATACCAAAAGCTAAAAACATAACTTTGTTAATGCAAAAAGATACAGGAACCTGAAGGCACACTAGCACCATGGCTAATCCGATGGTGAAGTGGAGTCCTATTTTGAGCTTTCTGAAGCATTTTCTTCCTCTTCTTGAGAAGATGACAAGTTTTCTTGGTCCATGTTCTCAGCAGCATCTTTATCCTCTTCATTGTTGTCCTCATCCTCAATGTCACCTCCAACGGCCTCCTCATCCTCACCAACATCAGAGTCATCTTCAGCATTAGCCCCTGAAGCCTCCCTGAAATCCTCCTCCTCCTCTTCATCTAAGTCTGAGGAATCTGGGCTACCCAGACCATCCATTCGCTCCTCATATATGTATCTGTAGACCCAATCCACCTCATCATCTAAATCTTCACCGTAAGGGGAATCCATCCCTTCTTCAATCCCTAAGAATCTAGGGAGAAACTTTAGTGCTTTTTTCATTCCTAGAAATCTCATTTCCTGGTGTTCCCACTCCCACCCCCAAAGAATGAAGAATTGTCTCAGTGAGCCTCCATAGAAGTTGCAGCGAGGAGCATTGCCAAATCTAGGGAAGGAGGAACCAACCATCATGGTGATGGGAAGGTCCCATGGGAAAGAGGTGAATAGATTGTCATCTATTACAACTATGTTGTTATGAAGACTACCCAGAAAATTGCCATCAAATAGGTGGAGACAAATTTCTTCCACGTGGTTCTTGTGGGCGCCAACAACCAGTAAGCTAGCTAGAAAACTAGAGCATATGTCTGAATTGACTCTATACCTGTGATTTGTAAGTAGAAAGTTTGTTCCCAATACTTCCTTAACTGCATGTAACACAAACCTATGGTGATAAATGTAGACTTCTTTGAGTCTTTCATTGTTAATCAGTGTGTTAAAGACTATTTGATCTATTTTGGCAGTTAGCTTGATGGGAGTATCCATTGCAAAGAGGGCTAAGAGCTTAAGAAAAAAAAAATGAAAATGGCAAAGAGAAAGCCAGTTCCCAGAAAGAAAATTGACAAGGTAAAAAGACTCGCTCTTGATGATAGAGATGACGTGACTAGGAGTGATTACATGTAGTGTTTACATGCACAAGCAATCCCAAATCTCTCTCCATACTATCGTCGATGCCAAAAGATGCATTCTTTCTAACCTCTTTGATAAGACCACTGGTACTTCAGATCAGTGACAAAAAATAGCTAGGGGAGAACTCGCTAAAGATATGCTTTGAAAAGGCACAATGACAAGTGGAAGTTTGGAGGCCAGCCCAAAATAGCTATTGCATGTAGAAAGAGTTTTTGGCTTGTAGACCACTGAAGTGATTGACTGATCTTTAGACATCCTGCCAAAAGGGAAATCCATTGAAGATTGAGGTTGTACACCACCTCATGTCCTTTGAAAGCGTAGCTTGCACTAACAAGGTCTGCCCAAGAGAATTTCTACAATTCTGAAGAGATGTCAGTTGAGATGAAGAGATCGAGGGAAATGATTTGACCCTGAGCAATTTGAAAAGTCTTGTCCTCGGATCTTGGGATTCCTGCCAATGAAGAGACAAAAGACCGTTGCAAGGAGAAGTTGGCGAACTGAGTTAAGAGAGGATAGTATGAGTATCAAATGATATCGATTTGATGAAGGTACCCCTGGCTACTAAATTTGCAAGTTCATCTACTTTTGAATTTCCCTCGCGATAAATGTGGTTAGCCGTTGTGGAATCAAATTTTCTGATTAGATTTATAATAATTTCCAAGGAGGCTTCTAGCTTCCAATTGGAGATGGCCCCTATTCTAATTGCATTTATTACAATCATTGAGTCCCCCACAATTTCCACTCTATTCAATCCTAATTCCTTGGCTAGCATTAAACCATGAAGTAAAGCTTTGAGTTCTGCCACATTATTAGTATCTAGATCTAGAGGGATGGCGAATTTTGTTAGAGTGTTCTCATCTGAAGAATGGATGATGCAACCTACTCTTGATGGCCCCGGATTACCTTTCGAAGCACCATCAAAATTGAGCTTGAACCAACCCGAGGAAGGAGGCTTCCAAATGCAAGACATTCTTTGAGAGTGGCTAGCTTTACATCCTCTGCCAATGGTGATCGGTGTTTTAAGACCATGCCAACTTTTGATCATCTAATCATCCCAACTAGTGTAGAGCTTGTGTTTGGCTGATTGGGATTGAATTTGGGAATTCATGAGATCCACTATTGTTGCTTCAATTTTGTTTAAAATAGACTCGATTTCCATAGATTTATCTTGGAAGAGCCTCCTATTTCTCTCTTTCCAAATTTCCCATATTACAATGGAGGGCGAGATGGTCTATAGATTACCACATAAAATTTCTCCATAGAGTGAGGGAAAAGATAGTAAGTGAGATTGAATGTCTAGGGAATGGGCAGAGTACCATTTCAATTTTGAACAAAGCTAGTCCCAACATTTGTTGGCAAAGGGGCACGTTAACAATAAATGGTTGTAGTCATCTCCATGATTATGACAAAGGGAGCATCTTGATGGACCCAAGTACCCCATTTGTATAAATCCGTCTGCTGTCAAGATCTGACCCTGAGAGGCTGCCCACATGAAGACTCCTTCTTTCGGGAGACAAACCTTATTCAAACATAATCGAGTCAGAATTGTAGCTGATTTTTGAAGATGTCTTGACATGATTTTATATCCATTCTTTACATTATAAATACCATTTTTTGATCCATTCCATATAATTTCATCCCTCCCATGTTTCAGGAAGAAAGATTTTCCCTTTAGAATCTCATTTAAGAAGTTAAGTTCTTGAGGGTCTACTCATAAACTTGAAAAATCCTTCCAATTCCAAGAGCCATCTACTGAGGAAGAAGGAGCGGGGATGATGTAATCCTTGAGAAATGGACCCCAAGCCAACTGGAAAATCTATCTAATTTGGATCAGACCCAGAATTGACTGAATGATTGAATAGCCACGCTAAGAATCTTCCCAAAATCTAGCTAAATTACCTTCTCTAATATTCCAGGAAAGATTGGAATCCACTATATGCCTTGATTTGGAAATAAAATTCCAAATTCTAGAGCCTCTAGGAAAGTCTTTAATGCAAAATATCTCTGAGAATGATCCATTTCCCAAATATTTGCCCTTAAGAATTTTGACCCACTTGTTATCCTGATTTTTCACCAATTTCCAATAGAGTTTAGCTCCTAGCGCTTGATTCTACCACAACTGATTTTTAATCCCTGTTCCTCTTGTAGATGTAGGTTTGCAGATATTCTCCCAAGAGATAAGTTTGAATTTTCTTCTTTGGTATGTACCTTGCTAGAAAAAGTCCCTTAGCTTTTTCACTATGTCCATATAGCCACTCATAGATAGGGAAATACATGACATAAGATAAATGGGGATTGCAGCCAATGTTGCTTTGATCATAACAATTCTGCCCACCCAGGAGAGCCATTTGGATTTCCAATTAACCATTTTTCAATCCATTCTTTCATTGATGGGCTTCCAAACCCCTATTGCTCTAAGTTTTTTATCTATGGGAATCACCGGATAGGAACAAGGGAGAGAATCAACTTTAAATGGCAGAATTGATTCAATTTTGTTGAGTTTTCTTTTTAGTATGAAAGAAAAAAAATGATTGATTTGTCCTTGTTTACTACCCGTCCCGAGGCTTGGGCATACTTTTGTACAATTAACTTAAATTGAGTAGCTTCCCTAACTAAACCAAATCCAAAAAGAAGAGTGTCATCTGCAAACTGTTGGTGAGTGACCGAACTGACTGTGGAAGTAATTTCAATCCCTTTGATGCAGCCCTGATTTTGAAGCTTGGTTATGCTGCATCCTAGAGCTTTTGCCATGATGATGAAGAGAAAGGAAGAGAGGGGGTCTCCTTGTCCGATTCCATTCAAGCCTTCAAAGAAGCCTTGAGGGGTTCCATTTACCAAAACAAAGTATTTTGGAGATGATATACAATAGAAAATCAAGTTTATCCAAGCTTTAGAAAATCCAAAACATTCCATACATTTGGTTAGAAATCTCCAATTGACTTTGTCATATGCTTTTTTAATGTCTAGCTTGATGATCATACTAGGTTGTTTGTTGTGTTGTATGGAATGAATAGCTTCTTGTGCTATAATGATGCAATCTAAAATTGATCTACTTGGCACAAAGCCAGTTTGTTCTTCTCCAATGATTTTGCCTAAGACTAATTTTAGTCTATTTGCTAAAGATTTTGACAAGACCTTATAAATAGTGTTGCATAAAGCTATAGGTCTGAATTCATCCATGGCATTTGCATTTTATTTTTTTGGAATAAGGGAAATGAAAGTATTATTAATTTCGGATAAGAATCTACCTAAGGATCTGGCCGCTTCCAAAGCTGTTGTGAATTCTTTCCCAAATACACTCCAATAATGCAAAAAGAAAGTAGGAGGAAAGCCATCCAGGCCAGGAGCTTTATCTAGAGCCATTTGTGTTAGTGTTTGTAAAATTTCCTCTTCAGAGAATGGTTTTAGTAGCCTTTGGTTATCAGCATCCGAGATAATTGAAGGAATGTTGCTTAGTAGATCTTGTTGGCTTTTGAGAGAAGAGTTATTTGAGTAATTGAGAAGATTAGAAAAGAAGCTGACTATTTCTTTCTGTATCTCTTTTTGGTCAGTCAGGAGAGACCCCTCTGAGTTGACAATTTGGAGTATCCTATTGGTATTTCTTCGATTCTTTGTGCTAGAGTGGAAGAATCTAGTGTTTTTATCTCCGGCAGCTAACCAATTTTCCCTTGATTTTTGTTTCTAAAAAATTTCCTCCTTGTTCAATATATCTTCTAGATCTTTTAAAAGGTCCCTTTCAGCCATAAACAGATCTTGATTCATCCTGGTCTGAATGATGGTCTCATTTAAAGTTGTGAGTTTTTGTTCTATTTCTTCTTTGGTTGAAAAGATATTCTTGAACTGAGTCTTGTTGCAAATGAGAAGGTTTTGCTTGATGTATTTTAACTTTGTCACAAAACAGAAAAGTTTGGAACCCTTTACTTTTACCTCCAACCACCAATTGGCTATCAAGTCAATGAAGTGAGCCTCTTTGAGCCACATGTTTTCAAATTTAAAAGAGCATCTATGGGGTTTATCTTCTTCCACAATGTCCAGCTGAATGGGGAAGTGATCTGATCCCGAGGATGGATAAATGGAGGCTTTCAAAGTGTAAGGAAGAGATGTTATGTCTCCCTTGAAGAGGAATCTATCCAATTTTTTGGAGATGTTATTGAAACCTGATCTTTTGTTTGTCCATGTGAAGGCTCCATTGTCTGATTCAATCTCCATCAAGTCATCTTTTTAGAGCCAATCTTTGAAGTCAGATTGACATTGAAAAATTCTTAGAGACCCTCCCAGTTTCTCCAAAGTGTGAATGATGGCATTGAAGTCTCCTCCCAAAATAAAGTGCCCCGTTGGCCATTGAAGAAACCAATTACTAATCTCCTCCCATACTTCCACTTTTCTTCTATTGGAAATAGGACCATAGACATTTATAATGTATAAACTCAGATTTGAGTGAATGCTTGTAATTTTACCTCCCATCCAATTAGAACTGTCCTAGATGTGTGTATAGTGAGATGTCTTGGAATTCCATAAAATTGCCAAACCTCCTGATGATCCTAATGCTTTGACCCCTGAAACTTGCCAATCACCTAGAGTCATGAGAAACTTGGCTATTGTTCCTTATTCATTTTGGTTTCTTGAAGAAAGATCACTTCCACTTTGGATGTCCAAATGCAGCATTTAACCATCCGCTGCTTACTAGGGGCATTGAGGCCACTTACATTCCAAGAAAAAATCTTCATTGGAACTTGGGAAGGAACTTCCCCTTCTCTACATTTAAGTATGCTGTAATTTTAGTCTAGTCATGCTCTTCCCCAATTTCCTCTGTCAGGATAGCTACCGATTTTCTGCCCCTGCCTTTTTTCTTTACTAAACCACAATCCAAAGAATACCTGTGATCTACTTGCATCAAACCTAGCTAGAGGTTAATCTGAGCTGATGATTTTTGAGGGGAGATCTATGAGGCTTGATTCCCTACCAGATCCAGTGAAGTTTGAATTTCCTCTATACCTTCTTCTAGAGAATTTATATCCATCAATCTTTCTTCATCTTCTACATAGTCATCGTCCAACATTCTTTCAACCAAAGAGGAAGAAAGGGAATTGGCCGAAGGATGGTCCATGGTTGAGCATCTGAATAGGTCATATAATGATTCTAGTCTTGATGGAATGGGCTCCTCTATGCCTCTTGAGTCATCTTTTTGCATGTTGTCCATGCAGCTTTCCTAAATTTTTTGTTTTAGAGGTTTGAGTGAGATAAGACCACCTTTCATTTTATTTCTTTTAGGGATATTCTTTGATTCAGACGATGAAACTTTCTTTAAATCCCTTTGTTCCTTATTTATGAGCCGAGAAGATTTCCTACATCCTGAATTAGGACTTGGCTGATGAACCTCTGGAGCTTTGGAGGATTTGAGACTGGGAGAAGGAGAAGGGGAGATGGAAAGACTTTTTGACTTTGTCGAATCTCTTAGGTCACATAACCTGATTTTTAAGATGTCATCTTCTATAAGGAGAGGCTCCTTATTGACTATTGGGTGTTGGTTGTGGTCCTTAGACTCCGAGTCCTTCCTGGTTGGAGACCTCTCTTTAGTGCTATCCTCCTCCTCATAAATGCTAGATGCATTATCTTCTTGGAGAACTTGATCTACGATTTTCTCTAACATTTCCTTTTGGACTTCCCTTAACCAGTAGGAAATGATTTGTTCCAGAGTGTTATGATTGAATCTGGGGATATGCTATGTAAGTGACTTCTAGAAGGTGATAGGAAGAAAAGTACATGTTCCCTTTCTATTTCCAAAAATTACATCAAATGCTTTCATATTTATCCAAAATCTTTTCCCTGAGTATGATTGCAGGCCATTGTTTTCCATTCCTGCTAAGGATGTGCCATTACTCTGATATGCATTTGACCAACCAGGAGTGGAGTACCCCAATTCGACCTCCTTATCAGAGGCAAAATCCATAAGGTACTTTTGTGAAAGAAGAGCATTATTTTTATACTTAATGATTTTGCTAAATAAAATCTAGAGGAACACTCTCATGCTTTCTAAGAACTTGTCCTTCTAATGCAGATCTGAAAAATGGTCTACCGAAACCAGTTTAGGGAGTGCATGCTGCTCTGTAGACTCTGCTATTGGAGAATAGACTTGTTCAACCACAATTTGGTTTTCAGAGTTGTAGGAAATCGATTGGATATAGGTTCCAAACTTGGAAATGATTTTGATGGAATTAGGCAGGTCCTTTTCCACACTCATGAGTAGGTTGATCCACATTTTATTTTTATCGCATCAAGTCAAAGTTGTATTTCTTACTTCTTGCTTCCTTCATTGAAGAACAAACTCCACTCACATTTGTTTATTATCACCTTAAATAAAGGTTTCATTTTAATATATCACATTACATCGAATGCGTCTGGAAATAAATAAAATAATTATGAGCAAGTAATCAAAACCTGTATGGATTCCATGCAATTCATATGACATTATGAAATTTCTTCTTGTCACAAGAATAATGTATTTTGTATACCTCGGCATTAGAGAACAACTAAATTTTGCAATGGAAACAATTTCACTCTTTAAATTATGTTCTGGACTCTGGAAGTTTAAACATTTAATAATTATAGAAATAACTGGGGCCACTTATGCATCAATCACACACATACAATATTCCACCAATCGAACCATTCTTAATCTCTTATTCATACAAGACAAAACTCCGCTCAATGCTTCTACATTAGATTAAATCAAAATTTTATTGGGTGAAGGGTTATGTAGATAGTGTTATATATGTTAAATGATGTCATTGTATTGCTGATGTTCATTATGTCTCAATTCATAAATTCGCATGTATCTGTGAATAATTGAAAATGCTTCAATTCATAAAATTGCATGTGTGAATGTGTTTATAATTATGTCTTGATTAACAAAGGGAGGAGTGTTATTGTGGATGGTTAAATCTCAATTCCAATTAGTTGGTGTTTTTCGTGTGGCTATTTGAATCTCTCAGTTTGCCAAAAAAGGTGGTGTGCTTGTGCATACTTCAATATATCTTGTTTTAGAAGGTTGTTGGACTATTAGAACATTTGTCTACACCTGAGTAGTTTGGGATGCTTTAAAGAGATTTCATAGACAACTAAGACCAAGCTGGAACATGACCTATTTGGGATATTTAGGATTAGAATGAAGATTTGTTGAAGACACTTCCAGATATTTATAAATCAGTAGATGCAATCAGTTCAGATTGTAGTATTTACATTCTTTTATTTTTTTATAAATATTTTACATCATCTAATTGTCTAAATGAACACTAAAATATAATACTTGGTAAACATTTACATAATACATTATAAAACCCTAATTTTGTGAATAATATATTTACAGTTTAACAATTTATTCTAACACAGAATGAATCCAACGACCTTCACACTAAAATTCATCATATATATTGGACTCTGATGCAGTCAGAGTAAATACATTGGTCATAGCTCATGAGTTTTAAGAACTCTTATTTACTTTATAAACATATTCCTTAAGAAAGGCCACCATAACTGATTTTAGATACTAATATTAAAAACTCTTATTTTAGATACTAATACTGAAAACTCTTATTTTAGATACTAATACTGAAAACATACCAAGTAGCTCACTCCAGTCTATTGGCCATTCCTACTGACTGGTTATAGGTTTCACGCATGCTGATTTTAGGTCTGGAACAATCTTTGATAACTTCATTTTGTCAATCCATGATAACAATGAAGATTCCGTATTACGAAACCCAAAGAAACCATACTCCTTACTTTTGTTCATGCCAGTGACACACTCGTATGGAAGATTTAGTGCGAGGTCTGCAAACCACCAATTTCCAACTTCCTCAATTTTGGTGGAGCACAAATGATTTTCTTTCACAATTGCTTCCCAGATAGGTCCTTTGTCCTTCATTGCTTCAGTCAGACTAAATCCTTCACCTTCATATGGTGGCATTTCCAGCTCAAATTTCTCTGCAATTAGTTGCCACAGTTTTTTCCATTTGAACACATCTCCATTGGCACAGTTGAAGGCCTGGTTCTTAGCATTAGGTTCCACGGCAGCCCATATTTCTTGCTCTGCAATCAAATCAGCATCAGATACATCCATAAATTGTTCCCAAGTGATTTTATTGCCCGGGTATTTGAAAGGAAGCTCCTCATATTTGCAAATGGAAGCATAAACACAGAGAGTACCAATGATGTTCATTAAGCTCCAAGGAGAGAAGCCAAAAATGAGTGTAGGGCGGTGAATGGACCAAGTTAGTCCCTTTTTCTTCTTGGCAGCATCAAACAGTGTATCTTCAAGTATGTGGTAGAAATTAGGCCCAGGTAACCTTGGAAGCTCTTCATGAAAGGGTGTCTCATGGCACTGAATATTTCCACTGGTCAAACCATCAAATGAACCCATATAGTGTTTCCCACCAGTCTGCAGACAGATGTGCTCAAGATTTTGGGCATTAGGCAGTAGTGCATCTAAGACATTATTGAACATTCTTCCATTGGCTTCACAGTGCTGCTCCTCTGTCTCTCTATTAACCCAACAAACCCAAAAAAGATGAGTCACATCCTTCAAAGTAGAAATCCTTGATAAAGTTTCTCCTCTGTTCAGCACATCACATTGCATGTATTCAACTGGATTATCTGGAGACCAATTAGGCTTGGGCCTCCTTGCAACACCGTAAACTTTCCAGGGTCCACCAGGAGTGTCAGAGAAAGGCAAGATTTCAGCCAAGCTGTTGCCCACAAGTCCTGTGATTCCTACGATCAGGGCCACTCTTTGCTTCTCAGATTTTATTTCTGAGCCGTCAACATTATGCTGGACTCTCCCCTGCATACAAATAATAAAAAGTCACATACACAAGTTTATGCTGGACAATACAACAATAAGTTAGCCAAAATGTTGGAAGAGTCATTATTTCCTAGTTGAGTTTTAGTTAATTGACGTTAATTTATATTGATAAGGAATGGTCAATCGACTTTCAGTTAATGTCCAAATTTTGATTGGAGACTTTATATAATATACTCAATTCATGGCATATTATGGATGCAGCACACAGCAAAAATGAGCATTACAACAGATTCGTAATAGCACTGAAATGATTCCATTTGAGTCGGCTTTGTTCACCAGCGAACACTCCAACAGAATGAGGGCATTACAGTCACACCATGTGAAGCTATAATAACAAATTCAGAATGTATTCTAAATAAGGGATTTGTTGTGTTTTATAGTTTTCATCCTAAATAGTTAGGATGAGGTTAATTTGTAGAAACGGGAAACAATTTTTTAACATGATATTTTCTGAAAAAATAATTGGATGCCATTTTGAGTCTTTTGTTTATTTTCAGTTTCATCTATATTTCCAAGTATTTTTGTTCATCTTTTGTATGACTCTGTCTATGTTAAATTTGCTTTGACATGACTATTGATATTGACATAATGAAAAAGTTGGGTAAGATTCATTCGGTTGAATTTTATGCCCAGAAAAAAGACTTCACTGTAGTCAATTTTTTATCCATTATCAACGGTTGAATTTTATGCAATAAAAAATATTTACTCTACTCAGTTTTTCATCCATAAAATTTAGCAGATATTAATGGCACGATGAATTTCACTTTCTGTTAATATTCTAAGTTTCTAATGCTGCTTCAGAGAATGATAAAAATTAAATTAAATACTTACAGCTCTAGAACCAAGTGAACCTGTCCACCACGAGTACCAACTCATTGTGAGATCCAAATGCTAACCTGTTATAACATGAATTCGTAGACATGAGATGAAACTCTATATTTTCCTTTGCTAGAACAAATTTGAAAAACAGTAACTAGAGAAGATCAAATCGATTCGATTGAATCCTACACAGATTATCTGAACTCTTACCTCAAAATGAAATGTATGAAGCTGCTTGAACAATCAAGAATGTCATGATTGATTTATAGTTGGTTTAAAGTTTTTAGTGGAATTCAAATATTATTAGTTTCTGTATATTGTTATCAAAATTCAATTTTCTTGTCACATGGATGACCAAAAGTAATGTTTCTACTATATTTCTAATATTTTAAAATATAATAGAGAACAAAAAGCATTATGAGACTTCAATTTTCTTGTCATGTGGATGACCAAAACTAATGTTTCTACTATATTCCTAATAAGTTAAAACATATTAAAGACCAAAAAGTGTTGAAAGTGCTATTATCAAAGTATAATGAGACTTCAATTTTCTTATCATGTCATCCATGACCCAAAAGTACTGTTTCTATTATATTTCCAATAAATTAAAATATATTAGAGAACAAATAGTATAATTGTCAAAGTATAATGAAACTTCAAATGTATAATGAAACTCCAATTTTGTTATCACTTCTAATATATTCTGTCTCATCTTACATTATTTTCAAACTTCTCATTTACAACATGTTAGATTTCTGCTTGGCTATGCCAATTTCAAACACTTTTGTTGTAATGTTCAAAGTCTAATTTAGAGGTTGAATATACTTCAATCTTGATGTTGGGTCATTCTCATTTTTATTTCAAATTATATTAATAGGTACCAAGTTGATTCAAAGTATATCTAAAATTAAGAATTTTTATTTCAAATTTTCAACGTATATTTTCTCACCATTTCTACTATTCATTGTTACTTGATAAAGTGTATTTTTATATTAATTAATTTAATATTGTTTTTGTGTCAAAAACATTCATAACTCATTTTTTATCACAATAGACAACCTATAAATGATTATAAGAACATTCACTTGAAACTATTATTTAAAAATATAATAGTAGAATCGTAAAACATCTTAATTTTATTATCAATTTTTGTTATGATTATAAATATATTCTATTTTTATCAATCTTCTCGATAGTTAATATTATTAAAATAATAATGTAATGTTTCTACTGCTCATCTCTAGTGAGTTTAGTTTTATTAGTTTGTTTCTATTTTTGTATTTAGTTAACAATTGTTTTGTTTAGAAACATTGTCTTGTACTTTAAACCCATTTTTTACACTTTTTTGTGATTTTTTTCTTTCCTACCTCGACTTATCAAGATCGATGATTTTTTTGGTGTATTTTTTTAGCCGCAATTTCTTGCATGTGTCTTTAGCAATCAATGTTGAGTTGTTTCTTTCATTCCGACAACTGTTTTTGGAGATTTGTTTTCATGGATGACTTTTCTTTTACAAATGCATGATGGCTCCTACATTTTTGGTGACAATTTCTTATGCATGTCTTCTGTGCTCCCATTCTTCATCGACATGGGTTCTCTCAAACCTTTGTTATTTTTTGTGTGGCTTGCTTTTTTGTTTTTTAAATTTTTTTTTCAGAATCATACACTGCTTGCTTTTGTTTGAGGGTTTCCTCCATGTGTGACTACTCATGGGATTTTTTTTCTCCCATAGATCTCGTTATTTTCTCTATTGCTCACAATTATGAAGATCGTGCTAGGGTTTTCAAAATTCACCATATCTGCATCTGCCAAGGTTTTTCCAAGTTTGTGTTGTTGGGTTTTCTAATTTTTGTCCTTCAAAAAATTAGTAGCTAGTTTTAATGATTTTGTCCTAAAAAATTATAGCGTGGGTTTTCCTTTTAAATTATTCTATTGGGTTTTAATAATTTTTTCCTAAAAAATTATAGTGTGGGTTTTCATAATTTTTTTCATTAAAATTTGGGTTTTTTATTTTATTTGTAATTTTTTTTAATAGGCTTTCTATTTTTTTCGCAAAAAATGTAGTTTCTTGAAGCTATTTTGTTTCACACCTAGAGTTTCCAAGGCAGTTGATTGGACAAAGTTTGTCAAAATTTCCTCAAAGTTTGTCAAAATTTCCTCAAAATTATGGTTTCAGTTTGACCTTGGTTTCTTTGGCTACAAGGAGTGAAGAATTTGTTTCCCAACAATAGGTTGGATGGTTTGTGATTATCTTTGTCATTTCCAAAAAAAATATAGATATAATGAGGGTCTTAGCAGTAGGGTCATGTCACAAAGTGTTTTGATGAGAAGCGGGTAGCCAAGATCTGTAGATTATGTTTTGCAAGGTAGCACGGGGACCATTAAAGAAGGGTATTATAATATAGATATAATGAGGGTCTTAGCAGTAGGCTCATGTCATAGAGTGTTTTGATGAGAAGGGGGTAGTCAAGACCTGCAAATTGTATTTTGCAAGGTAGTACGAGGACCATTAAGGAAGGGTATTATAATAATAATGTAATATTTCTAATGGTCATTTTAAGTGAGTTTAGTTTTACTATGTTATAACCAACCCTCGTAATAATGTTTCTAATAATGTGCGCCAACCCTTGTAACCACCAAGAACCATTGAAGGCATAGGCAAAACATTGCCAGACATGATGCACTTGTGAAGCACAAGGGTCCTACTTGCTTAGTTTGACCAGAAAGGTGCTCACGACTCTGCAACAAGAGACAAGAACATGTGCACTGAAGAAGAGCCATAGGATTTCTAAAAAGCATTTGTAGTCAAATGATCATACACTAAAGAATGTTGATAAAGATGCTAACCAGAATATGAAACGCACCATGCACTAATATTAGTGCAAGCTCCAAATGATTAATGCCTCTATAAAGAAACCATGACCTTTAATAAAGTTAGCAACACGTCGATTGAATCAGACTATGGCACATCACAGTATATCAATCAAAATTCCTACCAAGAGGCCCAACATGAAAAGGTGAGAAATCTCCACCCATATGTGATCATGGATTGCCTATTAGATAGGAACTCACTGAAAAGTGATGAAATTGAAAGACTATGCGCAATAAAGGAAAATCCATGTTCACTGCACCAAAGAAAATGGCTGACGAGAATTAATGGAATTGCGGGCCCTCTAAGGCAACTGCTACGGACTCAGAGAGAATAGATAAGCCACAAGGAACTAGTGAAGTGCATTGAAGATTTGGTACAATGCAAACTTCATTGAATACACTTTTTCAAATCGCCACTATTGAATGCACTTCCTTAGAGAAATTTGTTTTCAAGTTTTTTCTTGATTTGTCCTTTGGATCAGTTGAGCATTCTATGTAAGTACTATTGTAGACACATTAGATCCAGTGTCCATCCATGACTTTTGAGGATTTTGCACAGATGATGTGCCATAAAACTATTTGTAGTTGCACTGAATTATAAAGTGCCATGGGGGGTTGTGTAGAGCCATTTTTTTACAATCACAGCTTTGTCAAAGTGAGAGTTCCTCCATGACAATAGAAAAATCACTGATATTCTTGCCTCATGCAAGTGTGTAGTTTAACCACACACACCCTCTTTTCAGTTGCAGATACTTTTGGTCCCTTCTGCATAGCATGGTGACACATCATTTTTAGTGGATCTATCAATCCTCACCCAATTCAGCATTATGGGGGGTATCCTATTGTTCATGTTTGTGCTAAAACTATTGAACTTGAAGTGTGGAAGTTCCTTGGTTTCACTTGAAGTGTATTGAAACACTCTTAAATTCCTATAAGACTAGTGCACCTGCATTTTCTGTCTATTTGTTTTAGTGGAATTCAAATATTATTAGTTTCTATATATTGTTTCAATTGTCTTGTTTTTAATTTAAACTCTTTGACCCACGTTTCTTGAGAAGAGGTTAAGAACAACCCATCTCTCCTAAAAAAGAAATGGAACAGAATACTAAATTAACTTATATAAAAGACCAAAAAGCATTATTGTCAAAGTATAATGAGACTTCAATTTTCTTGTCACATGGATGACCAAAAGTAATGTTTCTACTATATTCCTAATAATTTAAAACATATTAAAGACCAAAAATGTGTTATTGTCAAAGTATAACAAGTGCCACATAGTGGCCAAGTACTTGCCTTTATAATTAATTTTAATTTTAATTTTTAATATAAATTTAATCTTAATTTTAATAAATTTATTATAATATATAAGATATTTTAATTAATTATATAAGTATATAAATAATTATTGATTGCAAATTATAATTAATTTAAACCTTAATTTTAATTTTATTTCAATAGTGCTAATTTTATTTTATTGATATATTTTTTTTTATTACATATGATGAATATTATTGTATATATAATTTTGTATTATTATATTATACATAAACTATAATTATAATATAATATATTTAGAATGTATAATAATTATAAATATAATATTATTATTTTAATTTATATTATAATCTATATTATAATAATAATATGTAGTAATTTATTTTAGAAGATTATATAATAGAAATATATATTATTTTTATTTAACATTTCCAATTAATTATAAAATAAAATATTTATTTACTATATTTAATTTAAATTATAATATTTTGTACGGGAAAATATATCACACATTTGTTTACCGAAATATTTATTAATGCATAATTTACATATAATAAATTTTAAAATATTGTAAAAAAATATATAAATGAGAATAAATATATATTATATTATATCATGTAATAGGGTGGCTTGGGCCGCTCTAACTGTTAATGGCTCCCCCTTTGGTATTTGCTCTCTTTATGTCCATAATGATTATAATGAAAGAATTCTCATATGGGATTGGATGACTACCTTGCCAATATTTCGTGGCTTTTTGGTTGAGATTTCAATATGATTGAGTATTCTGATGATAAAATTGGAGGTTCTCCCTTTGAATGGAAAGGCCCCAAGAAAGCTTATTGGGATAACTTTAAGCAACAATTCCAGTTATTTGACCCTGTTGAAGGTTTCAAATATGAAACTACGGTCCTCTGGTATACTTGGTGCAATTTCCAGCAAGGACCTAATCGTATCTACTCTAGACTTGATAGAGTTTATGCTAACAGTGGTTTTTTCTCTTTCTCCCCTAACCAGTATAATATCTATGTTGCTACTATCCCTGCTACTCTGTCTGATCACTACCCTATTTTAGCTATCGTGAATAGTAGAAACTCCATTTTGGCCACCTCCCAGTCTAGTCATAAATTTATTCTTAATACTTCCCTTCTTGGTGATCAAGATGTTCTTATTGCCATTAAGATGGTTAGAATGCTAAACCTATAGAACAAGACCCTCTCTCAGACTAGTAGATGGAGTCTTAATGTTTCCTCTTGGCAGAAATTTTTTAAAACTTTTGGTCAAAAGAAAGCCAAAGACTATAGGCATGTGGAGAACCTGCTTTCTGACCGTCTCCACTTGCTTGAAACTAGTATCTAGTCTCAGCCCCACTCCCCTGTCCTTGCTGAGCAGGTTTCTCTGGCTAGGGACTCCCTTAGGAAACATCAGCAAATCAAAATTAGAGGTGCCTTTAATAGGGCCCGCAATCATTGGCTTCAGTATGGTGATAAAGGTTCAAAATTTTTTTTTAACCTCCTTAAGCAAAAACAAAGCAAAGAAAGAATTTCCAGAATTGTTATGGATGATAAGGAACTCCTCACCCTGCATGACATTACCAATGCCTTTGAGATGTTCTACAGGACCCTGTTTACCACTGAAGATATTGAGACCTCGAAAGATACTAGAAACAAATGTATTGATCTCATCCCGAAGATGATAAGCAACAGTGATTCCCTTGTCCTCCAGAATATGGTTTCCCATCAAGAAATATCTAACACCATTCATAAGCTCAAGGACAATAAAGCCCCTAGCCCGGATGGGCTCCCTGCTAAATTTTATAAAACTAACATTGACTGGATTACTAATGATCTTCATGATCTTTACACATAAGCCTTCACTAATGGTACTTTGGGGAGCTCTATTAACATCGGCATTATCAAACTTATACCTAAAGATGGTCGTAGAGATCTTGTCAAAAACTAGCGCCCTATTACTATTCTCAACATTTCTTACAAAATCCTTGCCAAGGTCCTGGCTTCTCGCTTGGAAAAAATTCTCCCCAAGTTCATTTGTGCTACCCAGACGGGATTTATTAAAGGCAGGTATATTCTTGAGAACCTTGTTACTAGTTGGGAGGCCATGGAATGGGCTAACACCTCTAAATAGGATGCTGCCATGCTTCTTCTTGACTTTGACAAGGCGTATGATAGGGTTGAATGGGACTTTGTCCTTATGATGCTTAAGGCTTTTGGCTTTCTTGACTTATTTTGCAAATATGTCCAAATCCTTCTCAAAGATGTCTCTGCCTTGGTCGATGTCAATGGGACTCTTTCCCAACCCATCCTTTTATCTTGATCGATTAGGCAGGGTTGTCCTCTTGCTCTTGCCCTCTTTGTCATTGCTTCAGATGCTTTATTTTACCTCCTTAGAGATGATACCATTTCTCCTAGAGTCCACAGCATTACTTTTCCTGATGATTCTGAGCTTCTTAACATATAGTTTGTCGATGGTACCTCCTTTTTTTGGATCTCTTGCAACATAATATTCAATGTGTCAATCAGAAGCTTGAGCTCTTTGGAAAAGCTTCAGGGGCTCGAATCTCCACCTCCAAATCTGTTATGCTAGGATGGAAAGAGAAACTTCTTGATTGGCTTGGTTATTTTGGGTATACCTGGGGGGGGCATAATAAGATTGTTAGATACCTTGGTATACCTTTTTCTGTGGCCCCTTCGCTTAAGGATATGTGGCTTTCGGTCAAGGAAAATATTTTCAAAAAGCTTAACAAATGGAACAACAGATTTCTTTCCCTTGCGGGAAGAGTCCAGGTTTGTCAGAAAATCTTGTCTTCCTACAACATTTACTACTCCTCTGCTTGGATGTTTAGCAACTATCAAATTTTTGAAATTCAAAAGGACATTTGTCATTTCCTATGGTCGGATGGTAAAGGAAATAAAAAAACCCATGCGGTTAAGTGGGATTGGTGTCACTTAGAGAAAAAACTTGGTGGCCTTGTGCTAAAAGATCTTAGACTTCAGGGAATGTCCCTTGCCTCCAAATGGATCTTCCAAGCTCTTGAAGGTTATGAGCCTTGGAAGGTTCTTTTCAGAAACAATGTTCAAAATGGTGTTCCTAAAGTTGCCAAGTCATGGAAAGGCCTCCCCTTTTGTGACTTGGTTGCTGGTAGGTTTCCAAAGTCTGTTCAAGGCACTTGGGTTTTCAGATCCATTTGGAAGGCTTGGGAAAATGTGCGTGGTTTCATTACCAATTCCAGTTTTGATTATAATCACACCTTACATGGAGAATGTTCTATTTGGTGGAATCTTCTCCACTTGGATAAGCCCCTTGCCCTTATGAAAGGGTGCTCTACCAAACTCTGGGCTAACAAAGGCATTAAATGCATCATGGATATTATGGAACATAACAAACTTATTAGCTGGGAAAATCTATCCTGGGACTATGATCTCCTTGCTTCTCACAAAAGAACATACAATCTGATTAAAATGGCTTGTGCTACCCTTAAACTCCCCAGGGATACTGATGTTGATTCCCATTGTTACCTCACCTTTAGATGGAAAGATGGTTCGTTAAAGCTAAAGATATCTATAAATTTCTTGACCATGATACCTCTGTGACTGATCATATCAACACAGTGTGGTATAGTACCACCAGCTCTATTGATTGGCAAAAAATCTTTGATAACCTGTGGAAGTCTCCCATCCCACCTAAGATTAAATGTTTCAAGTGGCAACTCCTCCTTGATAGATTGCCTATTAGGAATCACCAAGCCGCCCTTGATATTTGTCCTATTTGCAGAATGCCCTAGACTATGAGGCACATTTTCTTTGACTGTAGTTTTGCTAGAGATATTTGGCTTATGTTTGGTTTTTCTATTACTAAGCATGTTTACACTCTTGATATCATTACTAGTTTTATTGATGGGCTCCGCAAAGATGTTAACCTATTTTGGCAAATTCTTTCATCTTTCATCCTTTGGTATATTTGGAAATTGGGAAATGAATCTAAATTCCAAGGCACTGATAGGCCTCTTACTGGGTTTTTTAGAAAACTCACCCATTATAAAATTGCTTCGCAGATCTGCCGTGTATTGAACCTAGAGTGTAAGAACTTTTTGAGGTTTCTCCATGATGGACACGCGTCTATGTTTATCTATGAGATGAAGGATGGCTTTGAGTGGGCTACCATTGTGGACAATCAGATGGCCTTTGATGCTACGCTTGGGAAGCTAATACAGGACATTAGGGACAATAATGATCCTAGATTTGATAAGCTGGATATGTTCTCTCAGATTTTGGAGTGGAGGAAAGTGGTTTGGATGGAAGGTTCTCTTGGCTGGACCACATAGAATCAAAATCTTGATGATGTCCTTCACTAGAGCATTCTCTTCTTTTTTTGGATGATCCCTCGTGCTATTACATGTTGTAATTATGTATTAAACGCTTGTTTAGTGGTTTTTTTTTACTAGCTGATACTCTTCGATTGGTGGGTTGAGGCCTAGCCTCCCCTCTTTGGATGTAATATTTATTTTTTTGAACTCTCGATCTTTAATATAAAAAAATATTTTTATTATTAATGAAAATCCTAATTAAAGATAGAAACAATAATTATTTCATTATATTAAATATAAAGTGTACAATAAATAACAAACGTGGTAAATTTTAATTGGTTCACTCTTGTAATAAGACTTCAAATGATTTAGCCAATCAAATGATAGAAAAATGATTTCTATAAATTATAAAGTTAAAAATATTGCATCTAACTTTACAAAATATGCAATTTATTACAAAATACAAAATCTAAAAAATTCTAATTGGTCTAAACAGTTTTATTTAATCACTAGTTAACACTAAAAACTCAAAAACGGATGCAATAGTACTTGCTTAGCCTATCGACAAGTACTAATAAGACTTCAATTTTCTTATCATGTCATCCATGGCACAAAAGTAATGTTTCTAATATATTCTTAATAAATTAAAATATATTAGAGAACAAAAAGTAAAATTGTCATAGTATAATGAGACTTCAATTTTATTATCACTTCTAATATATTTTGCTCATCCTACACTATTTTCAAACTTCTTATTTACAACCTATTAGATTTCTTCTTCGCTATGCTATTTTCAAACACTTGTGTGCTAATGTTCAAAGCCTGATTTAGAGGTTGAATATACTTCAATCTTGATGTTGGGTCATTCTCATGTTAATTTTAGGGACCTTCTCATTCTCATGTTAACTCTATCTAGATTATCTTATTCTTTAAATCAAAGTTTTGAAATGAAATTACCACTAAAACGATGTATTTGAAATATTTCTAAATTAATATTTCTTAATAATAAATTTATATATGCATAATATATTTTTGTGTTTAATTTAGTTCATTATATTTGTATATCTTGATTTTATTGTCATTTACTTTTAAAGGATAATTTCAATACTTTCTCTCCCCTTTACTATTTTAGATTATATTAATAGGTACTCAGTTGATTCAAAGTATATCTAGAATTAAGGATTTTCATTTTAGATTTTGAAGGTATATTTTCTCACCATTTCTACTACTCATTGTTAGTTGATAAAGTGTATTTTTATGTTAACTCATTTGGTATTATTTTTGTATCAAAATAATTTGTAACTCATTTTCAATCATAATAGAGAACCTAAAAATGATTATAAGAACATTCACTTAAAATTATTATTTAAAAATATAATAGTAGAATTGTAAAACATCTTAATTTTATCATCAATTTTTGTTATGATTCTAAATATACTATATTTTTATCAATTGTCTGGATAGTTAACATTACTATTTAAATAATAATTTAATATTTCTAGTGGTCATCTTTAGTGAGTTTAGTTATATTAATTTTTTTCTATTCTTGTATTTAGTTACAATTGTTTTGTTTAGAAAGATTGTCTTGTACTTTAAACCCATTTTTTACACCTTCAAAGAGTTTTTTAATCTGCAAACATTTGTTTTTGATAGATAAAGTAGCAAGAGGGTGCTAGCCCGCAGAACAAAGGGACTAGAAGCACATTAATGACACTAGTCAAAGCAGATAAAATAGTTTAACAGTAGAATAACCAAGTCTAATATGCCCCTATCAAAAGCATAAATCACATTACTAATCAATAGGATTAAGCCAGAGTACTTAAAATGAAGAGTAGTAGTTAAAATAATAGTCATAAGCCACACAGGGATGAACCAAAAGCTATAAAAGCTAGCATTAACCCCGAACACAAAACAAGGGATCTGAGGGCCATGCCCAGTCAAAATTAACCAACTCATGAACACCAGCTAATTCTTCCCACCCAGCTGCTTAGACAGCAGGGTCCTAGCCCACTCCTCCTGCAGGAATAGGAAAAGATCCTTGTTATCCTCATCTGCTTCCAGACTGCCGCCCGCCATCTTTTCCTGCACATTATAGAGGGTCGTAGCTGAAGCATGCATGACCTTCAGGGAAAATTTGTTGGTCATCATGCATTGATGCTTCAGTTCCTGTATATTCTTTTTGATGTCTGCAATTTCCTTGTCCATATCAGAGAACCTCCTCTTGAGAGTGCCTTTAAATTTATTTTTGTCAGCCAGAACCCTAGTATTGCAATCAAAGGTGGGGCGCCTATCCTGGGTATCATGAAAAGGACTCAGGGGCGGGGTAGGGTTACTGGGGATTTCCATGGTTTGCTGGAGGTTGGGCAGGGGAGTGTTACCAGTCCTAAGGGGACTCATATGATCATCCAAGGAGCCTTTCATGGACTTAGTGGTGTGAGAGTCTTTTTCAGACAGGGATTGCTCTCTAGAGGCCGCTTCCATCTCCAAACATTTGTTATTTTTTGTGTAGCTTTCTTTTTTTCTTGAGAATCATACACTGCTTGGTTTTGTCTAGGGTTTCCTCCATGTGTGACTATTCATGGGATTTTTTTCTCCCATAGATCTTGTTATTTTCTCTATTGCTCACAATTATGAAGATGGGTTTTCAAAATTAGGCCAGGATTTAATAATTTTTCCTTTTAAAAGATTCTATTGGGTTTTAATAATTTTACCGTAAAATATTATAGTGTGTGTTTTCAAAAAAAAATTCTTAAAATTTTTATGAGGGTTTTATAATTTTTATCCGTGAACATAATTATTGTGGGTTTTGTACAATTTTTGTATTAAAAGTCATTGTGTAAAAGGGTTTTTGTATTCAGATTTTGCCTCTTACATTTTGATAGATTTTTCTCTTCAAAATTCATGTGTATTTTTTATCATTTTTTTTGCTGAAAAATTGTCTTTGATTTTTTATTTTATTTGCTTTGGTTGATGGGTTTGTTTTGGTGATTTTTTTCACAAAAAATGTGGTTTCTTGCAACTATTTTGTATCACACCTAGATTTTCTAGGGTAACTAAGGAAGGGTATTATAATAATAATGTAATATTTCTAATGGTCATTTTAAGTGAGTTTAATTTAATTACTTATCTTCTATTTACATATTCAGTTAATGATCTTAATATATATTTTTATAATTTTATTTGTGTTAATAATATTATATTAAATTTAATACTATTATTTCCTACCAATGAATGACAAGATAGTAGGATACTTATGCATCTATTGTCTTCAACTTTTAATTAGCTCAGCAAATCATTATAGAGAATTAAATCATTTTGATAAAAAAGATAAATTTAATATTTAATTTTTATTTTAAATAATTTAAAATTATTATTTCTTTGTTATAGTAATCAGCCAATTCAATTTCTCCAAAAAAATTAGAAGATTTATGCATTTAATCAAGTCTTAATTTTGTTAATACTTTTTGCGAAGTAAATTCTTTTTTGCTTTTCCATTTTGTTTGAACCATATTTTTGCTTTACCCTTGTTTTCTAGGTCTAATTTGTTTCAAGAAGATTTTTTCTTTTTCCTTTTCTTGTTCAATTTTTTTCAATATTATTTTTGGTTTTTGGTTTAATAGATTATTTTATAGGATTATTCGTGTTTATAAAATTGCCTTTTTGAGTTGTACATTTTGTAAATTTGTAAGTTATTTAAATTTATATTCACTCTTATTTATTTACTATCGGTTTCTATGTGTAAATAATTTTTAACTCCTCTCTACATGTTAGATTTTACACAATTTCTCAATCTTTGGCTATGACAATAGACACTCCATTAAATATAGTCATTAAATATCTACTACAATAATTAACTCCTTCACCATTTTTTTTCTATGTTTCAATTTTAGTCTTTGGTTATGAAAATAAACACTCCATTAAATATAGTCATTACAAATCTACTACAATAATTAACTCCTTGGTCACTATTTTTGATAGAAGAAGCAATAAGATGGTGTTGGCATGTGGAACAATAAACAACACTCTAGATGTGAATTGACAATAGATTAACCACATCTAGAGTAGCAGTCATAATAAAATATATTAGAATTCTACCTCTGTCAAAAACTAAAACATGGAAAATAGAGCACCACCAACATATATCCACAGTCTAAAAAAACACCAAGTTCATAGTATGAAACTTAAATAAGTTGATGACATACCACACAGGTCATAAAGACCTCAACAGAGTCTTAGCATTAAAGCTATAAACTAAAAAGACAACATAGCCCAACGGGCTAGTCGTTCAACATCCCAAAAAACCATAACTAGGGTCAAATCCATTTCCTTAGGCACTTGGACAATGACAAATCCGTCCACTCCTCCTATAGGAACTTTAAGAGTTCATGAGGGTCCTCATCCTTTGCAACCTCCACATTCGACGCCTTCTCATTCAACATACAAAGGGTGCTAGAGGAAGCGTGCATGACCTTTAGTGCCAACTTGCTAACGTCCATCAACCTCTTGTTGGTACCCTCCATGTCCACCTTTATGGTGTAGGAGCACCCAAGTAAGACTCCCCACTCTTCACAATTTTTAGATTGATGAGTTAACTTTTAAATAAGCCAACTTGTAAGACCTAGTCACCCTCGGTGTGGTTATAAACCATGAGTTTTTGACTATGGTCCAAAGGCACATGTAGGTTGATAGGTTTCCTAGGTGTATTTTTAAGTTGTTTAAATAAATGGGCTTAGGCCTATAGGCTCATTAGGAGCAAGAATGCAACATTTGTAAAAGTTGCAAAATACAAGAAATGTTGTCGACAACTTCTTTGAAAAGTTACTACCGACCTGTGAAACAACCGCCCAATGGTCAGAACCTTTGAAAAATGGTTCGATCCATTGAGGAAAGTCTTCATATAGCCCTTACAGGTAGGTAGAAGATGCGTGGTCTGTTGAACATAAGAAAACTCTATGTAATTTTTGCATTCAATAAATAAAAGATCCCTATTTTTCTCTAATTCTTGATTGAAACATTTCATTTTTGGATTCGTGTGGAAGTACGAGGAAGAACTTTGGTTAATCTGAAACATCTCATGAATTAGGACTCTATTGCTCTTAGTTTTGAATCAATTTGAAGATCGGAGTCGAATGTAGGAGGAATAAGTTTTTTGGGTTTTCAAGAAACCCTCCTGGACCAGGGTTTTGGTAAAAAATGCCCTAACTGCATTTTCTTTGTGGGATTCCCATGTGAAGTTGGGAAATGCAAGTAGGGGAAATGTATTTTACTTCCTCAAGAGCATAGGAGAAGGGGAATTTTTTGGAGAAATCTATTTGCAGATTCTAGACCAAGCATCTCTATGTGCTTGGTTCAGGAAATGAAGAAGTGAAGTGGTAGAAGCACTTCGGGGGTGGATAAAAGCAATATGAAGACAAATTGTTGTCTCTTTGGGATTCCCAACACTATTTCAATTGGTAGTTAACCTTGAAAAACCAATTGATAAATTTTTCATTCATCAATCGAGTCAATTAGCCCTATCAGGACTAGTAGACCATGAATGGTTAAGTGTTGTTCTTTGTGTGTAAGATCTTAGGATCGGGAGGTTTGTTACAAGTCTGAAAAGGGTGTCTGAATATACTTTTTTTCCATGGACTTCTTGTAAGAATCTAGAACTAGAACCCTGGAAGTTTTCTCGAAAGGCTACAAGCCCGAAAAGGTCTAAACCCTTGAACTTGTTATTCAAATCTTGTAGTGTGTGTGGAAATCACTCCCATAGTAGACACTTTGTTTTTGTATGGAACCTTTCCATCCCCTTGCCAAATTTGTAGGTTCCCATATGAAAGATAAGTTAGCAAGGCATTTTGTGGTAAGCATTACTGAGCGTCAGGAAAGCACTCGGTAAAGCTACCGAGCCCACTCGGTTAACATAGGCACTGAATACCGATCGAGTATCAACTGAGCACCAGTAGAACCTGAGGGAGTACAAGTCGATTGGAGACACTAAATCCTCCAGTGAGGATAGTGTAATTGTGTTTGTTATAGTATCTTCTAAAGGTGTAGAGCACTCTCCTAAGCCACTCTGGGTTCAGAGTAACACCGAAGGTCTCACCATTTACCGAGCTGCCCAAATATGGGAGAGCTCCGCATCACTTTAACTGGGCCACATTGCACTCAAGATGAGAATTTTGATGCTTGAATTTTCCCACCATCCTAGTGCATGTGTTACCCACATCCTCATTGGACATCTTTGTCTCACCCGCCTCCTCTGTGGCAATGTTCACTACATTATCTTTTTCCTTAGTCAGGTTCTAAGTGTCTTCCCCTCCCTCATGACTATCCAAGTCCACCGAGACCTCCTCTTGTTTCAATGTATTATTAATAGATTTTTTACCTTTTTCCTTAGCTAATCGGTTAGAGAAATGAATTTGTCCTAGCTGGGGGTCCACATCCTTAGAGGTGTCAAGATTGAGGATAATCCTCTTACCCTTTTTATTAGGGTGGTGGCCATAAGCCTCTGGGTTGCGGTCACGTTTCATGCCAACCGAGGAATCAGGGATAGGGTGGATATTGGAGGAATTCTGGCTCTTAGTAGGGGAAGAGTCATAATGTTTACCCTTAGACCCAGAGGGAGTAGGAACTCCTTTATCTAGAGAGACCAAAGGTGAGGGTTGGGGCTAAGCCTGGGTGTCAAAGACAACAAATATGGTGGGAGGTGGATAGAGAGCCCTGCGAAAGTTGTAAAGCCTCAACATTAAGCCTTGGTGAAGGAAGACATGTTTTTCCCTAATTTTTTAGCCTCAAAAACATCGACCACATTAGTATCCATGGAGTGCAACAGAAAAAAAGGAATGGAGATCACATCTTTGTTCCTAAGATGATTTAGAAAAGGTAGATGGTAGTAATAAAAAAAACCCCATAACGTCCTTCCAACGTGAAATACTTCATGACAAGATTTCACAACTTTGTCCAAAATTTGGGAGGTTCTTAGTTCTATAGCCGCCATGCTTTGGGATGGGATTCTCCTCAGGGCTCCTAAGGAATTTTTACAAGTCCATCTTGGCAGGGGTTTTGCTAGTCTTTTTCCACTTATGGCCCATGGTGGCAAGGCCAGTGGCCTTGCCAATAACTTCTTCATTTATTTCAAATGAAAAACCATTCACAGAGACCCTCCTCTCATTCTAGGATATCGCAAATTACTTAGAAATTATCTCGTCATACCCTGTCATGTTCTCCATAAAAGGAAGAATGCCTCCTTTGCAGAAGTACACAACCATCAAGTCAAAGGTAAATTCTTCCTCAATTTTATCTAGTTCAATTTTGTAACAATCACCACCCATCTTCGTCGAAGCATAGAAACCCATAAAGAAAACTAGCAAGGGCTCACACTAGGTGAAGAAATCATGATCCTTAGGGTAGTTTTCATTCAGGACTAAGAAAATACTTTGAAAACTCCAATAGAAACCCTTCTTACCAAACCAACTCTAGTGAAAAGCCGAGGGACAAATAATTTTCGCATAAGGAAAATTGAAGTTAAGAAGAGAAGTAATCGACTCATAATTAGCATCATTAATAAGGTGATTGTTGTTTTCTATGACTCCTTGGTTATTGTTGATTTCTATGTTTCAATTTCATTTTCTTTTTATATGTCTTTGGATGATTATCTAATTATATTTTGTATCATTAATATAGGTTAAATATTAACTTCAATCAATACATTGTTAAAATCTATTTGCAAGTCTGATTTTCTCATATGGATAATTTTTTACTACTCTAGTCATTGACATTTTTCTTCATCTTTTGTATTGTAGGTAGCCTTTAATGAATTATCCAATTTCAACATGTAATATTTTTAACTTAATACAATATAGTCATCATAATAAGATCTATTAATTTGTGCATTTATATACATATATATATATATATATATATATATATATATATATATATATATATATATATATATATATATATATATATATATATATATATATATATATATATATATATATATATATATATATATATATATATATATATATATATATATATATATATATATATATATATATATATATATATATATATATATATATATATATATATATGTGGATTAAGATCTTCTTGAGAAACTTGAATAACTTTCTAATACAATGGTTTTATTTAGATGATAAGGTTTTTCTTCAAATATAGTCATCTTGAAGCCATTACGTGCTACTATATCCCATACTACATAGATATTAAAAGTCCTACATAAAAATAACATATGCAGAAAGGATTTCTATCAATGAGGCATATGTTTGTACATAAAAGATGATGAACATCTTCAGCTGCACATCCTGATTTCTTGTTGAATTTGTAAAGTGCGTAAGGACCTTTAGTCTAAGTATTTTCAAAATTAGGAGAAAATTTATCAAACTGTTTGTTCAACTTTTGGCATTTTTTACATTAGTTATTAGTATTAGGATAATAAATTATGTAACTAGTTACTTGCATCATAGTTTTAGTTTTGGTTTTTTCAATTTTCAAACTATTTTGTTTTTGTACTATCTTTTTCAAGATCCATAAGGAATCCAATTTGGTATCAATCGAATGTTTATTTGCATTATTATCTCAGTAATTTGGTATCAGAGCGCAAATAAAATTGTGTGATGTAATAGTATCGCTTCTTGTGATGGTGCATCTACTTTCGATTGCCAACAACAATTATATTTATTTATTTTTAAATTAAATTTTATTTTATAAAATTTTAAATTTAAGTTTTATTAAATGATTTATTAATAATCATTATTTTAATTTAAGGTTATTTAATTTTATTATCCTTTAGTAATTATATTTAATAAATTAACTTATATTTGGGTATGTGCACAAAGATGGGGTACCAAAAAGATGCCAAACTGTTTTTTGGCCCCATTGCGTGCAAAGGGTGCACGCCAAAAAGGGCGCATGCCCTATGGCTTGGATTGCCCAAGCGTTAGGCTTGGGAAATCCAAGCCATAGGGCATGCGCCCTTTGTGGTTTTATTATAAAACCACTCACTACTCATTTGAAGCTCACAATTTCGAGCTTCAAAACGCCATTAGTAGCAGCAAGGTCGCCCTTTAGTGCGCACGCGATCTAGAAGAGGCATTTTTTTGCTCACAAATTTGTATGCAATGCCTCCTCGTCAGCATAGATCAAGAAGAAGCAGAAGAGGTAGGTTTTTTTTAATGATTCTTGAGTTGTTTATGTGTAAATGTTCATTTTTTATTTGTTTTTCAATTTACATTTTGTTTTATTGTTATTTGTAATTTTATTTGCAAATAGAATTAAAAAAAAAACAATTTTGTTTAAACTACAGGCAATAATGATGCACCCGAAGAAAACCCTCATTCAAACCCTCCAATTAACGAAGAAAACCAACCGCCTCCTCATGTAGAAGAAGAAAATATTGAAAACTTGCTACCACAACCTCCACCAATCGAAAAACCTCTTCCTAGAGCATCACAAACTTTGTTTGAAAAAATAGAAAATGGGAAAAGGGAATTAGAAAATTGAATCAATAGATTAAAAGTATCCGTAAATAGAAATCCCATAAGAGCAACACTTGCTTCCTCCTTAGAATCGATTCTTACCCACATAGGATCAGTTAGTGGGCAATTGAATATCTAGCATAATCAAAGAGAAGAACAGAAACAATATTATGCTAATAAGTTGTCATATGAGGGCATTAAAAAGAAAAAAATCACAAAAGATGACATTTGTAAACTCTTGAAAAAGCCTAGGCAAAATGAAACTGTCAGAACTACATTGAGGAGGTTCCCAATTCACTGGTGCATTAATGAAAATATTAAAAATAACTTTTGGGATAGATGGTGGATGGTCTTTGATAACCCTCCTTGCAACAATCATGAGGTTCCCATATATTTTTTGAGGAAACTCTATTGCGAGTTCATCCTTGGTGAGGTGCCCAATTATTTTGACTTTTTATATTCTCAAGGTAGAGGTGGGGGATCCTCATTTAATAGACCGGGGACACATGTTGACCCCAATGCACCCAGGGCACCCCTTGGCAAGCCCCATATTGAGCATGTTAGTGTTCCTTCTATAGTGAAGGAACATGTGGAGGTGGACACACTAGGCACCATTAATGCCCTCACCCAAACTCTCATTGATGTTGTTAGCCCATTAGTCCAAAGGGAGGATGAGCAATCTTCGAGGGGCCACTTATGCCAGTCATGTGGGTCCTTATGCACATATGGTACTCCTCATGGTAGGGCTGGTGATGATGATGGTATGATGACTAGTGACTTCCTGAACAAAACATTTGGCATCGACACACAGGTAAATATTTGCAATTCCAGTTATATTTATTTTGGTCATATATTCCATTTATAACCAAATGAATAACTAAACTAGTATATGATGTATATGTAGGGTCAAAGTGTTAGTGGAACCGAGCATGTCCCCCCTGCCACTTTCTACGCTAATAAATCTCCACAGGTATTTATCAAAAAAAAAAAAAAATTAATACATTAAGTTATTATACATGATTTTATCTAATAACTTATTGTACTGTGTATTAGTTCACTGATGGACCTTCTACATTCATAGTAGATAGTGAGGGGCGACACTATGCATTTGGAGAGGTATCTATATTTATTTTTAATTACATTTACTTTGATCAAATTATATTAAAAAAATGAATGAGCAAATAATTTATGAAAAAAACTATTATCAAAATCCAGACTCAAAGCACTGTTGGAAGTGAGCACATTCCTTCTCCCAGCTTTCATACGACATCATGGAGTTCACAGGTATATATGTAATAAAATACTATAACCAACACATTACCAGTATATTCTTATATTAATAATTGTCTTCTAAATTATCTTGCATGTTCTCTAGGCCACTGTTGTGACAACTTCCACATCTACACCGTATCCAGTTGCACACGGTGGCACTTTCATGAAGGTACCATTAATGCATGTCATTTTGTAAATAATTATAAATATTCTTAATAGATGCATAATAATCTGCTTGATTCATTTTCAGATGATGACATCGAAAAATCCTCCTGGTGTTCGAGAATCTTTGGATCATGGAGTTGCTACTGTTGTTGCTAGTTCCGAGGCACTTACTGCAGTATGAAACTAAATTTAATTATCATTGTCATCTTAATAGTTTGAATTGAATTTGTAACAATGTTCACATATGGAAATTGAATTACTATTTTGATTATATATCCAGGGACTTTTCACTCCTGATCACCAGCCTAGCTCTGCAGTGGATGAACATAGTGACTACATATTTGCGGTAAGAGAAAATTCTAGCATATGTCATTATACATTTTAATTTTGATTTACATATTACTCATTAATGCTTATACTTTTTATTTTTTCAGCTCTCTTTACAGAATAGTCTAGATAGGAGGACAAGTGAACACGTTCGAAAGACTCCAACATCCATTGCATCCCCATCCACTCGGAAATCAAAAATAGCTCGAGACTTATTTTCTTCCCCTAGCGGGAAATGAGTAGAATAGGGATACTTTTATTGTACGCCTACTTGGTATTATTGGACACGCATTTTGCACACCTATATGGCATTGTTGGACATATATTTTGTACACCTATATGATATTATCAGACATATCTTTTGTACACTTATATTGCATTATTCGACCAAACTTTTATTGGCCTATATGATATCATCAGGCATGTTGTTATTACATACGCATGTACATTGTATTCTTGATTGGCAATGTCTTATGTGTTTACATTGTTGTCCATGCTTTCATAGTAAATTGGTTATTCATTTCAAATTTCAAAATTGACTACAAAATGTTTATGTTTTCATATGCACGTGATTGTATCTCTGCTTTATGATTTCATAGTAGCACTATTGAAATATGGCTTTACTCTTTGTACTGCATGCATTCTATACCTTGGTCATGTGGGTCATTACAGTATAGTTGTGTATATCGGTGATGTAATTTGTTAGGAAGAAACCTAAATTTGAGTTGTCAAGACTCGAGTCTACTGGTGCACACTACACATTTTTAGGCAAACCGAGATTGTGGTATCAAACTCAAACCAAGATGAATTTTTAGAAACCACCTTAGGTTTTTCTAGGCATTCATAACATAATCTTGTAGCATCTGACAGTCCGTAGATACCTCGTACGGGTTCCAAGATATGCCTCAATGAAGTTCACCGATTTCGGTGCTTTGGGCACCTTGAGGGTCACGCCGGTCCATAGTGGTCGGTAGCATTCTGTCGATTCCACTTGCAAGAGGAGACCTCCACTAGCATTACCAGGCCATACAGAGCTAACAGAACTGATGATTTGAGTGCACGACACACAGTTTGAAAGATATGCAAGATTAGCACTTTCAACTAACCCTCACTACCTCTATTTGCATCGCTCGAGACCAAGCTTCCATTTTCAAAGGGAGAGGGATCTAAAGAAATAAAGAGAGGTTGTTGTAGAACTCAACAATCCCCTCTTGTAGCACCTAACAGTCTGTAGATACCTCACACGAGCTTCAAGATATGCCCCAATGAAGTTCACCAATTTCAGTGCTTTGGGCACCTTAAGGGTCACACCGGTCCACAGTGGTCGGTAGCATTCTATCATTTTTTGGGAGAGATGGTGGATGGTCTTTGATTCACCTCCTTGCAACAATCATGAGGTTCCTATATATTTCTTGAGGAAACTCTATTGCGAGTTTGTACTCAAGGAGGTACCAAATTATTTTGACATGCTGGATTCTCAAGGTAGAGGAGGGGGTTCATCATTTGATTGAGAAGGGGCACATTGTGCCCCTAACGCACCTAGGGTTGATAGTGGCAAGCCACCATTGGATCATGTTAGTATTCCTTCTGTTGTGAAGGAACATGTAGAGGCAGACACACTAGGCACGATTAGTGCTCTTACACAGACTCTCATTCAGTGTGCCACTCCTTTAGTTGAGGCTGACTATGGTCAATCCTCAAGGGGGCATATTTGTCGGTCATGTGGATGCTTGTGCACATTTGGTATTGGCAAGAGAGAGCAAGAGGATTCTGGATTGATGACTGATAACTTTCTAAATACGACATTTGGCATTGACACACAGGTAAATATTTCCAATTTCATTAAATTGCTTTGATCATATTTCATTTATAAAAGAATAACTATTTAATTTAGTATCTATTATTTATGATGAAAATTTAGGGCAAGAGTGTCAGTGGTGGCGGTGGTAGTGGAAGTGGCAATGATCCTAATGTCCCCTTTTACACATCATCGTCAATTGAAGAAGTATGTATCGAATAAAAAATTTAATTAACATGTTTGATTACTATGTAATTATATGAATAATTATATCCTAACTTATTGTGCATGTGCATTAGATGTGCATTGGTGAACCATCGACATTCACAACAAATAGGGAAGGGCGTCGTGCAACTTTCCTTGAGGTATCTTTATTTGCATATTAATTAGATTTACTTGATCATATTTAATTAATGAATGAATGACTAAATTACTAGAAAAATTATAATCAAAATCCAGAGGCACGATGATTACACTCTTTCACCTGGGTTTGTGAGGTCGCCATTGAGTCCACAGGTATACATGTAATAATGCATTATAATTAACATGTCAGTAGTATGTTCTTATATGAATGGTTATCTTATAATTTTCCTTGTACATGTGCACGAGTTGAATGTCAAAGCTTTGACTTCGACACCACACACTGGACGATGCGGTGGAACCTTCACGGAGGTATCATTTACTCATTAGTAGGGTTGTAAAAAATATATGTAATCTTGATAACTGCATAATTTACTTTTTTTGTTTCATTTTCAGCTTTTGACATCAAAGACTCCTCCTTCTGTCCGTGATACTTTGGATCATGGAGTAGCTGCAGCAGTAGCTAGTTCTAAAGCACTGACTAAGGTATGAAAGAGATCACTTAACTTTAATTGTTATTTTAATAGTTTGTATTGAATTTTATAATGATATCCATGTATGTATTTTAATTATTATTTTGATCATTGTTGTAGGGACTTATGACTCCAGATCGCTAGCATGCGCCTTCGGTGGATGAACATAATGACTATTTGCTAGCGGTAAGCCAATAGTCAATTTTATGTCATTGTATAGCTCAATTTTGATGTATATTAGTTATCTCTATCTAATATTTTTTTTATCAGGTCGAGCTATGGAAGATTTTAGACAGGAGGACGAGCGAGTGCACTCGGAAGACTACGGCATCCACTACATCTCCATCGACACAATGATCGAAGACAGCTCGGGATTTGTTTTGTTCTCCTAGCGGGAAAGGACTAGATTAGGGATATGGATTGTATGCCTATATGGCATTAGGGGACATATTTTTTGTCTATTGTATTAGTGAAACGTTGTACATCCATTTGACTTTGAGGAAGTCAGTTTTACTGTATTGAATATATTCAATGTATGACATCATTGGACATATATATTTGACTTCATGCCCTACGAATATATATTTTTTATGGTTTAGGTATGCAATTCATGTGTTTGGTGTATTGATGTATACTAAATTATGTTTATGTTCATGTCTTTGCTTTGTAAATTTCCCATGCCTTATAGTTATACTTGTATGTTTAACCTGTTGATTGTGCTATAAATGCCGGTCACTATCCTCAATAATAGTCAATTCCTTAACTGTAATAATAACAAAAGTAATGAAATGAATGCATAAATGTATAAATATAATATGTAAGAAGTCTAAGTGGCTCTTGTTCTTGCAATGATAATTTTTTAAAGAAATTCTAACAAATTCAGATACTAATGCTTCAACAATTTATTTATAGCTTAGTTTAAAATTTGATGCAAATAGGTAGGTTAGATTGGGGTTATTTTATAAATAAAGTGTTCTTGGTTTCCTCAAAAGTGTTCCTTACCCAAGTGGCCCCAAGTGCCAATATGCCACTAACCTATCAATCTAACTTCTCCCAACTCCCTTACTATTATAGGGATTCAATATGGCTTAAAATATGACTCTAGCAATGTTCAAGTGGTTCTTGAAGTCCTACTCCAAGATCTTACCCTCAATCCACACTCTAGGCTCTCTATCCTTGTAGCCTTAACCAACGAGTTTTTCCCAAATAACTCTTAGTTTTCCCAAAACACTTCCAAAATAAATTACATATTCAGATACCTTTTATGGTTTTACAAAACATATCTTAGAATTAGGTAGAGTTAATTTGGAACACAACCCCCAAAAACTGCTGCTCCACTTTCCTTCCTAGACCTAATAGGTCACTTTTACAAAGGAACCCTATTACAGACTTAACACCCAACCTTGACACTTTTCATAGAGTGTTAATATGGTCCCAATTAGAGAAATTTGAAGTCAATTGGATCCTATAGGCTTTCTATACCCAAAAGCCCCAAATTGCTCCCTCTAGGCCTTCAAAACTAGGGCCTTCTTAAAAACAACTCAAAAGTCATTTCCAGAACTCCTCCTTGTGGATTCACCTTTCATTTGACATATAATTCTGTACTTTCAAATAAAATTATACCCTTGTTAAGGTGAATCCTTTGCTGCTACACTTGTGGCATCAATTTTGTGCCCTTTTTCCACTCTTCCTCATGGTGTACACCCACTAAAACAACTTCTCTTACATTCAAATGGTTAGTAACATCATACATATGTTACATAGGGCCCATTCAATGAGAAACAGAAATTACATTCATTGAATGGCCCATTATATCATCAAAAAGACCAAAATGGAGTTATTTCAATGCACCAATATGACCACCTACAACAACTTTCCAAATCTGAAGTAAAATAGATTATATAATCATTCAATACAAATGAAAAATGATGTTATGATGTTATTATATCACCCACAATTCTGTTCCAAACCCAAAACAATCAACCAAACATCAAAAAAATAAGATTTTGCAAGGAAAAACTAAGTCCTTTGCCAGGACTTCTAGGACTTATAATATTTAAATTAAATTGTTTATTAGATATTTCCATTATTGGCCTTAATATATCCCAATTCACTTTTAGGAATTCTTTAGATCCACTACCTCCATTTGGTTCCAAGGTGGACTTAGGTGTTTGGAGAGGTGCTCCTGCACCAAAATTCTTCATTTAAATTTCAAGACATTCAATAAATTCTTTGCCTGCTAACAAACCAATTTGGGAAATTAATGGGTCTATTTGTGGACCTCGAAGGAGTTGGTCACCTAAATGAGAACTAATGCAGAGGTTACAGCAAGAAAGTGGAGTTCCCTTCTTTTAGCTCCCACAACTCACCAACCAACTACAAAGGCTTAAAGGTGTTCCCAAGCTCTTACAATGGTGTAACACAACCAATAAAATGGATTTCTATCCCAAAAAACTCCCTTTTCAAGTTTATACACTCAATCAAACTTCAATGCCCTTTTGGCTTTAGGGACACTAGGCCTAAACCTAGCCTTTAGTTAGAACTCTTCACTAGTGGACTTCCTGACCAGTCCCAAGCATGTAGATGGTCCTCATATGACCTAAGGACTCTGAAAAAACTCTTGGTTTGATCCCATTACAACCATACCATAGAAAACTAGACCTACATGCCAATTTCCTTGTAGCCTTCTCAACCTCAATTTTCCACTCTAACTTCTTCAAAACTTGGTATCTTGACACAATTAGGATATTTTTAGACACCCATTTCGAATTTATTTAAGATCCCAAAGCCTTGTTTTCCAACTCCACTCCAGCACCACCTAACACTCACCTTGGACACAGACCTAATTTAATGCAGAGGTGACAGCCGAAAAGTAGTGGGCCCTTCACTTGACTCCCACAATTCACCAATCACCTATAATGACTTAAGGGTATTCAAAATCTCTTAGGATGGTGTAACACAATCAATTAAGTGATTTTCTATCCCAATAAACTCCCTTTGCAAAGTTAGACACTTAATCAAAGTTCAATGTCTTTTTGGCTTTAGGGAAATTAGGCCTAAAAGTGACTTATTGCTGAAACTCTTCACCAGTGGACTTCCTGACCACTCCCAAGCCTATAAATTGTCCTCATTTGACCTAAGGCCTCTGAAATAACAACTAGTTCTTTCCCATCAAGACCGTACCGTAGTGAACTAGACCTGCACCCACTTTTCCTTGTAGCCTTCCTAATAGAGGTTTTCTACTCTAACTTTTGAACCACTAAGTATCTTGATAAAATCAGTGCATTTTCAGACACAGTCCTGTAGCACCTGACAAATCAATTCTACATCGCACGAGCTCCGACATATGACCCTGCAAAGATCATCGATCTCATGCTTAAGGGACCTTGAGGGACACTTCAACACAGAGTCGTCAGCGGGGTTCAAACAACTGTGTGTGGTGAAAAAGGTTGCCACTAGCATTTACCCAGCCATTCGAAGCTGTTGGAACTGACGGTTTGATGCTACGACCGACGGTTCGAAAGATACGCAACATTGACCATTTCAACTAAGGAACACTTTGAGTTTTGACACCGACCGAGAATGTGTTGCCGAATTTAAAATAAGTTGAATCTCTAAAAACTGAGAGAGGATTTTGTAGGCCCTGGCAACACGGTCTTGTAGCACTTGATGAATTGATTCTACATTGCACGAGCTCCGAGATATGACCCCGCAAAGATTGCTGATTTCATGCTTAAGGGACCTTGAGGGACACTTCAGCACGGAGTCATCAGTGGGGTTTGAATGACTGTGCATGGTGAATGAGGTTGCCACTAGAATTTACCCAGCCATTTGGAGCTATTGGAACTGACGGTTCAATGCTACGACCGATGGTTGGAAAGATACGCAACGTTGACCATTTTAGCTGAGGAACACTTTGATTTTTGACACGGACCAAGAATATGTTGCTGAATTTAAAATAAGTTGAATCTCTGAAAATGAGATAGGCTTTTGTAGGCCCCAACAACATAGTCTCGTAGCACCTAACGAATTGATTCTACATTGCACGATCTCTGAGATATGACCCCATGAATATCACTGATTTCATGCTTAAGGGACCTTGAGGGACACTTCAAGACGGAGTTGTCGGCGGGGTTTGAATGACTGTGGGTGCTGAATGAGGTTTCCACTAGTGTTTATCTAGCCATTTGGAGCTATTGGAACTGACGGTTCGATGCTACGACCTACAGTTGGAAAGATACGCAACGTTGACCATTTCAGCTGAGGAACACTTTGAGTTCTGACACTGACCGAGAATGTGTTGCCGAATTTAAAATAAGTTGAATCTCTAAAAACTGAGACAGGCTTTTGTAGGCCCCGACAACACGTTCCCATATCACCTGATGAATCGATTCTATGTCAATCGAATGTCAATCGAACTCTGAGATATGACCCCGCAAAGATCATCGATTTCATGCTTAAGGGACCTTGAGGGACACTTCAACATGGAGTCATCGGTGGGGATCGAATCATTGTGGGTGCCAAATGAGATTGCCACTAGTGTTTACCTAGCCATTCAGAGCTATTGGAACTGATTGTTCGATGCTATGACCAACGGTTGGAAAGATACGCAACATTGACCATTTCAGTTGAGGAACACTTTAAATTCTGACACCAACCGAGAATGTGTTGCCAAATTTAAAATAAGTTGAATCTCTAAAATTTGAGACAGGCTTTTGTAGGCCTCGACAACATGGTCTTGTAGCACCTAATGAATCAATTCTATGTCGCATGAGCTCCAAGATATGACCTTGTAAAGATCTCTGATTTCATGCTTAAGGGACCTTGAGGGACACTTCAGCACGGAGTCGTAAGTGGGGATCAAATCATTGTGGGTGCTGAATGAGGTTGCCACTAGTTTTTACCCAGCCATTCAGAGATGTTGGAACTGATTGTTCAATGCTACGATCAACGGTTCGAAAGATACGCAACATTGACTGTTTTAGCTGAGGAACACTTTGAGTTCTGACACCGACCGAGAATGTGTTGCCAAATTTAAAATAAGTTGAATCTCTAAAAACTAAGAGAGGATTTTGTAGGCCCCAACAACACGGTCTCATAGCACCTGATGAATAAATTCTACATCGCACGAGCTCCCAGATATGACCCTACAAAGATCGCTGATTTCATGCTTAAGGGACCTTGAGGGACACTTCAGCACGGAGTCGTCGACGGGGTTCAAACGATTGTGCATGGTGAATGAGGTTTCCACTAGCATTTACCTGGCCATTCAGAGCTATTGGAATTGATGGTTCGATGCTACGATCGATGGTTGGAAAGATACGCAATGTTGACCGTTTCAGCTGAGGAACACTTTGAGTTCTGACACCGACCGAGAATGTGTTGCCGAATTTAAAATAAGTTGAATCTCTAAAAATTGAGAGAGGATTTTGTAGGCCCCGGCAACACAGTCTCGTAGCACCTAATGAATCAATTCTATGTTGCATGAGCTCCGAGATATGACCCTACAAATATCACTGATTTCATGCTTAAGGGACCTTGAGGGACACTTCAGCACAGAGTCATCGGTGGGGTTCGAATGACTGTACGTGGTGAATGAGGTTGCCCCTAGCATTTAATCGGCCATTCAGAGCTATTGGAAATGATGGTTCGATGCTACGACTGACGGTTTGAAAGATACGCAACATTGACCATTTCAGCTGAGGAACACTTTGAGTTCTGACATCGACCGAGAATGTGTTTCCAAATTTAAAATAGGTTGAATCTCTAAAATTTGAGATAGGCTTTTGTAGGCCTTGACAACACAGTCCTGTAGCACCTAATGAATTGATTCTATGTTGCATGAGCTCCAAGATATGACCCTGCAAAGATCACTGATTTTATGCTTAAGGGACCTTGAGGGACACTTCAGCACAGAGTCGTCAGTGGGGATTGAATTATTGTGGGTGCCAAACAAGGTTGCCACTAGTATTTACCCAGCCATTTGGAGCTATTGGAACTGATTGTTCGATGCTACGATTGATGGTTGGAAAGATACGGAATGTTGACCATTTCAATTGAGGAACACTTTGAGTTCTGACACCCGACTGAGAATGTGTTGCTGAATTTAAAATAAGTTGAATCTCTAAAAATTGAGACATGCTTTTGTAGGCCCTAGCAACATAGTCTCATAGCACCTGATGAATCAATTCTATGTTGCATGAGCTTCGAGATATGACCCGACAAAGATCACCGATTTCATGCTTAAGGGACCTTGAGGGACACTTTAGCACGGAGTCATCGGCGGGGTTTGAATGACTATGCATGGTGAACGAGGTTGCCACTAGCATTTACCCGGCCATTCAGAGCTATTGGAACTGACTGTTTGATGCTATGACCGATGGTTGGAAAGATATGCAATGTTGACCATTTAAGCTGAGGAACACTTTGAGTTCTGACACCGACCGAGAATGTGTCACCCAATTTAATGAGGTGCCTTCACAATTATGCAATGATGTGTCTATTCCTTTGGATGTAGCTAATGGTGTGCCTTCAACATAATACGATGGTGTGGCTACACTTTGAGGTGTAGAGTGTGGGATTTCTTCAACATTAGATAATTCATGTGCACCTCCAACATTGGATGATGGCATCCCTTCAACTTGCGATCCAATAGATGATATACTCACCCCTTCATAATTCAATTGTCTTATTGCATGCAACTTTCTCATTCGGTTCCTTTGTGTTTCCAATTCCAATTCTCTCCTATTAGGTAATTCTTCTTGTATGGGCTCCAATTGTCATTGTTCACGAAGTTGTCTCATTCTTTCTCTTTTCTTCTCTTTCTCTATTTCATGCTCTTCGGGTGTTTGAATCTTAGGTTATTTTCTTGGCATAATGAATAAGATCTATATATACATTGAAATTCATTAAAATTTACACATTATAAAATATCAATCTAATACAATAATTATGGTTTTTTTAATCAATCTATTATAATAAGTCATAACATAATATAAAAGTATTACAATTTATATATATCAAATTATAATACAACTATAGTCCAATACATGTCTATTTATGCTTTCCACAAGTCCATATAATATGAAATAAAATAAAAAGGATTTATTCACACTTTGGCATGCAAGAACAAACAAAACTTACCTTGAAATATGTCAAATTTGCTAAATAAAGGTTGTTTTTTGCACCACAATGTTGACCTTGCAACAAAAGGTGGTCCAAGTTGATAAAATAGTCTTCTTTTTGACCTCCAACACCATGAAAGTGAATATTTTTTGTGCAAACTGCATGTTCCAAATAGAATACAGTAAAAGTGGGCCTCCTTCATAGGATTCTTGGGTTTTTTGCCATTTTTGGGCTTTCTACAAAGGGCGTGTGCCAAATAGGGCGTACGCCCTTTTTGGTGCACACCCTATTTGGAGCATGCCCTTTCTAGAAATGCATAAAAGAGAGATAGATGGGGGGAGAAAGGGAGAGAGAGAGAGAGAGAGAGAGAGAGAGAGAGAGAGAGAGAGAGAGGAGAGGGGTGACTGAGAGACTGAGAGAGAGAGAGAGAGAGGGAGAAAGTTAATGAATAAGGGGTTTTAAGTGGTCCTTAGGGGTCCTAATTGGTCGTAGAGGATCAGAAGGAGTCATAAGGGGTGTAAAGTGGTTCTTAGGACCCCATGTGACCCTTAGGTGTTCATCAAGGGTCCTAATTGGTCATAGAGGGTCATAAGGAGTCCTAAGGGGTGTGAAGTGGTTCTTAGGACCCCATGTGACCCTTAGGTGTCCGTAAAGGGTCCTAATTGGTTGTAGAGGGTCATAAGGAGTCGTAAGGGGTGTAAAGTGGTTCTTAGGACCCCATGTGACCCTTAGGTGTCCTTAAAGGGTCCTAATTGGTTGTAGAGGGTCATAAGGAGTCATAAGGGGTGTAAAGTGGTTCTTAGGAACCCATGTGACCCTTAGGTGTCTGTAAAGGGTCCTAATTGGTCATAGAGGGTCATAAGGAGTCGTAAGGGGTGTAAAGTGGTTCTTAGGACCCCATGTGACCCTTATGTGTTCGTAAAGGGTCCTAATTGGTCGTAGAGGGTCATAAGGAGTTGTAAGGAGTGTAAAGTGGTTCTTAGGACCCCATGTGACCCTTAGGTGTTTGTAAAGGGTCCTAATTAGTCGTAGAGGGTCATAAGGAGTCGTAAGGGGTGTAAAGTGGTTCTTAGGACCCCATGTGACCTTTAGGTGTCTGTAAAGGGTCCTAATTGGTCGTAGAGGGTCATAAGGAATCGTAAGGGGTGTAAAGTGGTTCTTAGGACCTCATGTGACCCTTAGGTGTCCATAAAGGGTCCTAATTGGTCGTAGAGGGTCATAAGGAGTTGTAAGGGGTGTAAAGTGGTATGTGACCCTTAGGGGTCCGTAAAGGGTCCTAATTGGTCATAGAGGGTCACAAGGAGTCGTAAGGGGTGTAAAGTGGTTCTTAGGATGCCATGTGAACCTTAGGGGTTCTAAGGGTCATATGGGGTCTTGGGACTCATTGATATGTTCTAGGATATCAAAGAGGTGTTAAGAGATCATAATCAATCCTACGACCCCTTATAACCCCATAGGACTGATAGGAATACATCCTGTTGTTCTCAAGAGGTCCTAAGGGGTATAAGGAGTCATGAGGGGTGTAAAGTGGTTCTTAGGACCCCATGCAACCCTTAGGGTCCCTAAGGGTCATATGGGGTCTTGGGACTCATTGATATGTCCTAGAATGTTAAAGAGGTGTTAAGGGATCATAATGAATCATACAAGAGAGAGAGAGGGGGGGAGTAATGAGAGAGAGAGAGAGGAGAGTGTGAGAAAGTTAATGAATAAGGGGTTTTAAGTGGTCCTTAGGGGTCCTAATTGGTCGTAGAAGGTCATAAGGAGTCATAAGGGGTGTAAAGTGGTTCTTAGGACCCCATGTGACCCTTAGGTGTCCGTAAAGGGTCCTAATTGGTCGTAGAGGGTCATAAGGAGTTGTAAGGGGTGTGAAGTGGTTCTTAGGACCCCATGTGACCCTTAGGTGTCTGTAAAGGGTCCTAATTGGTTGTAGAGCATCATAAGGAGTCATAAGGGGTGTAAAGTGGTTCTTAGGACCCCATGTGACCCTTAGGTGTCCATAAAGGGTCCTAATTGGTCGTAGAGGGTCATAAGGAGTCGTAAGGTGTGTAAAGTGGTTCTTAGGAACCCATGTGACCCTTAGGTGTCTGTAAAGGGTCCTAATTGGTCGTAGAGGGTCATAAGGAGTCGTAAGCGGTGTAAAGTGGTTCTTAGGACCCCATGTGA